>JAPEVF010000191.1:0-74468 GCA_029747585.1 Pleurotus djamor | reverse complement strand
TGAAACGACCCACATGGCGCATGACTCACATGTGAAAAAGATTGGTAATGACAATAGAAATGCTGACTGATAAGCCCCGCCACTTGCGTCATCGATTAGTAAAGATTTCTCCGATTACTCATAATGATGACGTCCCCGGGCCCCCTCCTATTGTTAGCGTAGCCACTGATGAGTCCTTAAAAGGACGAAAGTGCTGACTGGGTAATCCCCCAGTACTTTGGTGCTAACGTCTTACTCTCAGTAACTTGATTTTAACTCGCTCTCCTCCCTTCGGTCGTCGAGCTTCGCCCTAACCCTAACCCTAACCCTAACCCTAAGTCGCCGTGAAATGAGCATCAGCCAGGACTTAGGAGGGGAGTAAACGGGGTCATTCAACTTACCCCGTAGAGGATGATCCCTAAGAAGAGTCCGATGAGCACGACAGCCGGGCTGTAGCAGGTGAGTCCAAAAAGAGTTAACCAACGCGGAGAATAATTACTTGAAGTCGAGAAGCGCTGCGAAATAGTCAAACATCGGACCCATTGCAGTGCTGGCGCGAAGGTAGCAGTGGATTCGAGTTTCGGGGAGATGGGGTAGTCGACTAGTGACTCTTGAAGCTTGACGATTTAAGCAAAAAGCGATGCTGACACTAACTCAATGATGCCAGAATCATCATCACATTTCAGGCTGCTCGGAAGACACATATCAGAACGCATCAAGGATAGTAAAGTCTCACAAAAACCCCGATCAGTTGGCGAAGCTGGGAATGTATAGAATCAGACAAACGCCGTTGAATGGTACTCGTTGTGGATGCGAGCATGGGAGTAAGAAGTCAAATTGAGGCCCGAAGATGTTGTGGTAGCGAGTAATCAAACGGTCGCTGTTTCATAGATATCATCGAGAACCGCGTGCCTTTCGATAGAGCGTTCGGCGGAGTTCTTACTGGATGCACAATTATCAATGGAAGGCGTTGACAAGGTGGAAACAAGAAAGGAGAAACGAGAATGTAGAACTACGAAGGAAGCTATGAGAAACGAGAAAGTCGGGGGGGAGGAAACAAGTTGGCTCAAAAGTTGGACTGAGAGGAGAGTATGTAGAGTACTCTGAACGACAGGAAGATCAACATGTTGAAGGGAAGATCGCGATGATACGGACACGAGAACAACCCGAACGTGTGGTAGGGAGCATACGTCATCGTAAGGCGAGGCATCTGAGTATGCTTTCAAAGACGACGATATGGTCGCTTCGAATACAATGTCCGTTCTCCAAAACGTTGCGCGGAACTGAAGGACGAGGCTGCGGGGTACCAGCGGCGGGCTATGGTCGGCGAATCCTTCTCAACCACGGCCACAGTTCTCACAGCGCAGCTGGAAGTGACTATATCGTATGACGGGTGAGTTGTTGAACGATAAAGCAAGGGAGTTCGAAGGGTACTTACGAGCATGGATTCGCTGATCAGCCGATCCATCCTACGAGCGCGAATAAGTCAGTGACAATACGAGTCGTCATCCCCATCTTGACGGAGTTTCGTTGCGTATCGTTGAAGATGCCCTAGTGAGCTTTGTTTGGGCTCGAACGGTCATTTGAGAGCGGGACGTCCTGGAGGTACCAGTAGGGGACGACGACGGAAAGAGTCATCGATCGGCCCAGGAACGTGAGTTGTGCTTCGCAGATGAGCCATGGACGTGTTAACACGCATAGTACTCGACGTACGAAGCCAAGAGATCGGTGTGTTGGTGGATTTCGTTTGCTTCTGTAGATGAGCTGCATGCTTTTTTAGGTTGCTTGAAACGCGAGTAGTCGAGCGTAAACGATGGTTGAAGACGTCTAGCAGGTACAGAAAGTCATTTATCAGGAATGGGAAGCAAAGATGAAAGCGTACGGAGTTAGATTCTCTGAAGACCCGACCCAACCTCCGATCTGCAATAACTCGCCAACGCCGCCATGAATCCTGCTGGCCTTCTGGTAACGTATTTCCGTCGCGTTGACTATGCTCTAGCACCTATCCTCAGCGGTTGTGTCGTGATTTTCGGAGGTGGTCGTTCCAGGGTAGCGGGCAGAGAGAAAGCGCCGAGGAGACGTTGAGAGAGGGAGGGGGAGCTCGGTGACGGTCGAGGAGTACCAGGGGAGGATGCTAGTTCATATGATAAGAGGTCTGAAGATGATTTAGGGCGAGGAAGACGTACTTTAATGAGAATCGTCGTAGGCGGGCTGGTTTGGTATGGAAATTCCGCCGAAATTCCATCGTTATTCCATCGACTCATCGGCTTGTAGCACCCGCATACCCATACCCAGCATCGCACTCAAGGTGATCCCACCCGCCGATCCCAGCCCAACCCTATGTGTCGATAGCGAAAGCCCGGAATGCCGCGTTGTTGACCATATTGTTAGTAAAAGGGCAGAGATGGCAGCTGTCGAGTATTTAAGCCTGAGCGTTGAACGTTGAAGCCAGAGATGGCTCGTTTTGCTTGAGGAGGCGATGACGGGAAAGAGACACGGATAGACGGAAGCGCGATGGGATAGAAACTGGCGGGACGTGTGGGACAAGATGGAACATTGAGTGAGACGACCTGGAGGAAGGAAGAGTCCTCGCCAGCGGTCTGGTATCCCAAGTCTTGTAGACGTATTCTATGCATCCGTGCCTTAGATTTCGTTCATCACCCTTATTGCGTTCATCACCCTTATTGCGTTCCTCGTCGGTTCGACCGGTGTGCAGCGTAGCTTGTGATTTACAACCTCGTAACTTGCTTCGTAACCTCAATAAAGCTTCGCCTGCAGAGTGAGGAGAATTGGTCAATATGTCGTTGCTCGCGTAGATCAAACAAATCGGCGTACCTCAACCGGCAGGTCGTGTTTTGGTTATGGATGACGGTGGGATAGAAGCAAGATGGACGACACCTTGATGAACGCGTCATCGAGTTCACATGACGTCTAGGGGCCCGGAGTCGGGGCAGGGCTCGCGTCCTGTACTTATGTCCAGGCTGATCAGCTCCATTCAGCGAACGCAAGATGCTAATCGGGAGTAACCTAGATTTCTTTTGGAGGACACCAGACTGACAATGTAGAAGTAACAGAACATATACACGACCCATCTGTTTTACTGTATGTACCCGAGCGAATCCTTACCAATCCCAATAATCTTCACTATATTCAACATCATATGAAACCTGCCCGCGACCATCCACATTCGCGCCAAACCTCTCTTTGAGCATTTCTTTCACTTCCTCCACTTTCGTCGGCATTTCATACGCGTCGCTGTAGTTCTTCGTCCCCAAGATGAACCAATATGGGCTATACATACCTCGTTCATCAGGATCAGGCTTTTCTGGGTTCGTCCACGCCGCGATCCTGAATGAAAATGCAAGGGAGCATAGAGGAGTAGGCGTGTCACGAGGATGATGTTGATCAGGGAGGTGTTCGTTCAGGATTGGTTTGAGCGCCTCGTCAATGATGCTCTCCCATGAGCACTCAGGCCATATGTTATAGGGCTCGCCTTGAAGGTAGAAGGTCACAGTGATCGATTCGAGCTTGGACTCGGACGGGGATGGGAGGATATCATGAAGGTGCGTAAGGATGTTCATTGCCAGCCCCGAGTATCCCCATGCCTCGATAGATAGTTCGAGATGCGTCAGAGAGGAGAGCTTCTCCGGTGTGAGCGAGTGGCATGGAGGATAATTCTCGGTCCATTCTACGATATTATCTCAAAGGTCACAGAGTGAAAAGATGCGCGATGGAAGCAGTTACTCACCGGAGGCAATGAAGAACGACCAATATGATGGCTTTCCCAACATCCCAGCAAGGGCAAGAGTACACGCGCACGTTCGATTTGTGCCCGAGCCATTGAAGTGCATTGGCCATTTTATCTTCTGTAGTTTCGGGAAGACGAAGAGCTGTTTACCCAACAACATCTGACCCGAACGGATATGGTATTCCATGAGCTCGGGGAGGTGAACAGGGAGATCAATCGGATTCTTCAACCGATCCGATGAAGCTTTGAAATAGATATTTGCGAGGGAAAGATATTTGAGGGATTCCGAACAACAATGTACTAGCTTGACAAAGTTGCTCGCATCATCGGCGAACGTCCAGTTGTGCAGCGTGAGGGACTCGAAGCTTGGTCTCGACACGAGTTCGTGGATGGCGTTTCGCAGATATGATTGAAGAAGCTGGTAAGGCAGGCGAGCGTTATAGGTGGTTTTCAGGGAGAGAGACCGGGCGTTCGTGAGCCTGGGCAGGATTTGCTTCAATACTCTCGCAATATTGATGGAGGCATCCGGATCGTGGATGTGAATTGTAATATGGCGAAAATAAAGAGCGAAGTGGGGAGAGGCTTCAAGGGTACTCAGAAGTCTCTTGCACATCCTGACGTCCGCCTTGATGTCATCGTATTTGAGCTCTTTACCGACGAAGAGCTCGGAAAAGAGGTGTTTTTGCGCAGGTCCGACCCAGGATCGACGTGCAAGTGAGCAGGCCTTGAGAGCTTCGTGTTCCGCAGTCATAATTTCGAAAATCGCGTCGAGAAGCTCAACGGGAAGAGAGTCGACAGAGGCCCGCATGGTGGTCGTGGTGTGAGTCAGAACTCGGAATTCTTGCTATGACTCCTACACAATGGTGCAACGTGACCACGACTTCGACCCTTCCAACACGGAGTTTTTAAAGGGAGGCCCAATAGGACCCTACAGACGACAAAGACTCATCAGTGACCATGCTCGCAACGTTGGAGAAGGTATGTCGTGGAGTAGGACATATTTATTGAGGGTCGTTATGCCGTTACAAAGGGAATACTACAGGCGCAAGGCAAGTGACCGCGTCAAGCTTTGCAAAGTGCTGGGACGTGGTCCTGAGCGCAGATAAATCATCTAGCTGCTTCGTAAGTATCTGTGGAAAACCCGTAGGAATTGAGGCACACCGCGACCGCTATTCGTTCAATCTACCCAACTTCCGTCCTACTGCAACCTCTCCCCAAACTGCCCCCCACGGAAACAAAGTCTTCGTATCCCCCAGCGCCAGCCATCCCTATCGATATAGTATATCCATCGTTTCTCATGTCCTTCCCTGCCCCTGTGATATGGGTCCCAACACGCACAGGTGGCTCGAAATCATCACAGCGCCATCGAGAAGGCAGCTGGATATGCCTACAGCATGAATCAAGTCAGTTATCACTGCGAAACACCAAAAGAAACCGATGTAAACGCACGATGTTCGATTTTCGTAAAAAACCGGCATATCGTATCATCTTGAATAACTCGCGAACGGCTGGGAGGTACCACTCCCTCTTGTGGATTCGCGTCGGCGTATGCCTAACCCTGCTCTAGCTGGTAGAGTCGGCCGTTGAATGGTAGTTTTCGGAGGTTGATGTTCCGTGGTATGGTGGTGGTGAGGTGTGGGGACGATGCAAGAACTTTGACGACCTCGGTGTAGCAGCTACGTGGGTCTATAGATCACGGTAGGTCAGTCAGACACTTTATGAATCGAAGGAAAAAGGGATGATAACGCACCGTCAACGATTTTGTACAGGACCGGCCCATCCCTCCACCTCGCATAACTCGACACCAACCAGTCCATTCATTCCCAAAATCGGGCAGCGTGTTGTTGTAATGCTGATCATTCTCTAACGCATGTTGTTGCCGGACAAACGGGAGGTTTCGGAAGTAACCGTTCCGGGGGTACGAGCAGGACGGGATGAGTCTTCGGATGAGTCTTCTTGTCCGCCAACGCCGCCAATGACCACAGATAACCTCCCCGAGATCTCCCTACAGAATATCCCCAACCACCACCGTTGGAAAGGACGTGTGTTGACTCATTCTTTCGCGGTTCGTTTGCCTGATGAGCGGTAAGACGGTCTGAGTCGGTTTTAACAGCTTTAGCGTCGATTAAAAGAGTGCGTAGAGTACCTATAAGAAAGAATAGCTTGATTTTAATTAATGTCTTTGAAGAAAAAGACTGTAGAAACAACGCACCGATGAAGCTTACCTCCATAGCCACAGGCCCATAGCCGACCCGACGCGACCAACACGGCAGAGTTTCTCGTCGCTGCCTCATCGATTTGTCTTCTCAGTTAGAAGTAGAATCCGCGTATTGCCAGAGATAATGTAGCGGATCTCGTCTCGCGTCCCAGTGTACTTTCATCGATGCCGGTTCTGCGTGGGCGGTTGGTTTCGTCGGCTGGTTAATCAAGTTTTCGGCGTGATGTGCATGTATTCTCCTTCAGTAATTAGTAGATGCGTGTTATTCAATTGTACGGGGATGTTCAATTGGATGCTGGTGTCGATGCTGGAGGGACTAGTGTGTCGGTGGTGGTGGAAAGGATACAGGAAGAGGGCGGGCGCCATATCAAGCGCGCATTGATCAGGGATGTCCGAACAAGAAATACGGCTTCGACCACAACCAATCTCATACGCTGGTGTATGCCACATCCACACAATACGTTAATCCGGATATATGTGGAGTCAAACGACGGAACGAACGGCAAATGGTATTGGCAAAGGAAGAGGATTGGAAGAGGACGGACCCAAACCGCATGGTACGCCCCATTCCCCGCTGATTTAGTATCAGAGACGTTGAAATCCGTGTTCGAGGACACGTCATCCTCCAGGGTACTTCAATCTTGGTTAGTACGCGTCTCCTCTCCCTTCTACTTACTCGGTCGTTGACATTTCTCATGCTCCCTTCAGAAACCAAACTTCTCCGATCCCTGAAAGCCTCCAACGTACTCACTTCCCTCCTCCTCGCTAAAATCGCGTAGCTTCAACCATGTTTCTCTGCTTCTGTGGGTTTGGGGCTTGTCATCGTGGAGGTCAAGGTGCCACGGTGCCACGGCGCGTTTGAATTTGAAGCAATCTTTCTATACAAATCATTCGGTTCTAATAACGGTTCTGATCCTCTAGACGAATCGTACGAATGGTGTGGTACCAAAGACGCTCAAGACAAAACCGGGATATTGCCCTTCAAAAGCATGTAACCGTCTTGTTCTCCCTCTTCCCGTTCTCGTACGTCACCTACTTCCCTCCTTCTCAGAGTCTATCTCCTCATCTCGTCTCTCCAAGTAGACTCAAGCGGGGCCTCTGAAACCCTCTTCTACGATACCCATAATTTGTCGGGCACCGCGTCGCAATGCTTGGTTCGTCTTCCATCGTGTTCCCTTCCTTCCGTTCACTCGTATCCCTCTCCCTTATTCCTTCTTCTACAATTCTTCCTCTTCTCCTTTCGCTATCCTTCTCGCGGCTATCGAATACTGAACTCGCGCTTCTTACTCAGCTCGAGGCCGTCATCAACGAACGCCAGCATAAGTGAGGGCTTGGATACGATGCGTGGACGCCTGGAGCTGCGATGAATTTCCCTGCGTGGATCGGCGTCGATGAAAACTGAACGAGGATGGCTAAAGTTCGGTGTTGCTGTCAAGAAGCTGAGGATTAGAAGGCGAGGGATGTGGTCTTGGTCGTGGTGGTGGTGACAGCCGCAGAAACTCGACTTATTCTGCATGAGTCTCATATCCTCCTCCTCCTCCCCACATCGCACGACTCCGAGACTCGCAAGGAAGGCTCGCGACACGAACGACCGCCAAAACACTCGGATGCGACGGAATGGATTCGGCTCGACTCCGTCGCCTACCCCATATCCACCTTCACCATAGACCTTCACACCAACGACCGCTACCGCCACCTCATTGCTTCACTCTAACCTTGCGCGTACACTCCTTGTACCACCTCAACCTTATCTTCAAACGCCCTGTATTGTAATCCCATATCCCATGCACAATCTACCAAGGGGGCGCGCGAGCCACAGCCCAAATTCGTATGGTCGCATTTCGACCGCCTAGCCAGGACGGATGGTGGACCAGAGGCCCTAGGATTGGATCCAAACCACTCGGTGGGGGGATGGAATGAGTGGTTTGGACCGTGTATCGTGTTCGGAGGAGGCGATGGAAGAACTGCGGGATTATTAAGGGAGGGAAGGGGGATGACGAGGAAGAACACAAACCTCATGAAACCGATACCGGGGGATCCACCCTCCATTTCCGTCACGCGTCAAGCGTCGTAATGATGGTCTCAAACAGATCAAGCTTGACTTACTCGTAATGAGTACGTCTCACACTTCGAAACTCGGAGTCGCCCTTGAGCTTGATCGTTGATCCCACCTTCTCACCGCGCCTCAAAGCGTCACGCGTCAACGCTGGGTTGGCCGTGTCAATCCTTATCGTTCGCGTTTCCTCCCTCCTCCTTCTCCCGTTTACTCTGTACATCTACCCATTTCGGACGATTACACATATGACTTACTTCCAATCCTTCTTTCCATCGCTATTTCTTGTGTATATCATCCCTTTCATGCATGACATGGGCGCGAAGCCGATCATTTCGCGTATTGTTCCCAGTCTGTATTAGACCCGACGTAGTTGTGTTCATGCCGTTCGCAAGTATAAGAAGTCGTACCTGCACAGGAAAACTCACTCTACGCTACAGGCTCAATTTATTTGCTATGTGTTTCACAGTTCTCAAGTTATCCATGGTCCGATGAGTCCTTACTTTGTCCCATTGACGGCTGTACCCTACTCATCCTTGCTATTCCGTTTACTTCGTAGGACGATTAGCCGATTTTCAACCGTGCCGCCTCGGACATAGCTACTCTCAGAAGTCAAGCCGTTCCAAAAATAGTATCCAAGCACTAGGTTGCCCCGCAGCGCTCCGTGTAATCAACAACAACTAGAGTAAGTCTTCTTGTGTTCTCGCCGTCGCCGCCACCTTGATTACTGGCCATCATCTCGAGCGGCCTATCTCAGGCTGTCGTCCATATTAAGCGAATAGGCAATGGTTGTTGGTGATTTCTTATGGGTCTTCGTTTACAGCTATCTTGCGAGCGAGTGGATATATAACGAACAGGAGGGTCATTGGTAGAGTACATGTTATTCATTGAATAGACGACGAACACCACTGACTTAAAGCTATCCGCAATCTATGGACCTCGCCTATATCACCGAGGCGTGTAGCTTGTGTGAAGGAAGTAACAGAGGAAAAAACTTTCTTCCACTCCGGCGAGGCATGATACCGTCTTTCCCCAGGCGTCTGTGCCTTGATCTTACACTCCTCTGGTAATGCCAGGCTAAGATACTCGCCGACCAACGGGATTGACCCCGTACTAACAACCGAATACCCAAAGTCAACAGACTCCAAATGGTCCAATCGCTCTGTTGCTTTCATTGCCACATCAAAGCCTCTCAGAGAGGTATCGACGTAAAGTCGCAGACTTCGAATACCTGAGCGCGCAAGATACGCTGCCGACAAGCATGTCAAATGCAGGCTCGAGGTGGTTCAAATCGGTGGGTTTGGATTTAATTCAAGCGAGGTGATTGAAGCTAAGGACCAGAAAATCTCAAACAAATCGCCTGTGACAAGATACAACGGCGTTGTATAAGATATCTTGAGAGTCCTGAGATCTTGAAGGCAGAGAATCGGTTCCAGAGCTCGAAAGGTGAGTTGGGGAGTGGGCATGCTCGGTGGTAAATGTTTGGCATTCGCGTGGATGTACAACATCCGGAGAAAAGGGAAAGCCTTGACGATAACTTTAACCAAAGCTTCGTAGGTCTCCGGACTTTCGAAGTGGTCTGACTCAATGATCAGTGAGCGAAGACGCGTGGACCCACCCCATGAGTTAAAGCTTGGTATTGCTTCATCAAAGTGAATAACGAGATGGAGGTGATTGAGGGAAGGGAATGAATTCTTGTTGAGCGAGGTAGAAAATGTAGGGACAATGGCTGTTCTACGCTTGGAAAAGCCATTCCCGGTCGAGTCCAGCCTAGCGAGGGCGGGTAAAAGGGCCAGAGCCTGTGTGACGCGTTCGGAGAGCCAATGAGAAGGGATTGTAATTGTCCGAAGATGTCTCAGCTCACGCAGAGCGGAGATCAACAGATGTTCGGACGATCTGACGAGATCATCTCCCAATCGATAGTTGAAGAACAACTCTTGAAGCGACGATGTACATTTTTGGGTAATAACAAAGAAGGACTTCTCGAGACGCTGGATGTCCATGGAAGAGCGGTCAAGATCGTAGCATATCGTCAGCGAATGTAATCCAGGGCGAAGAAATAATCCAAGGGAATCGGTGTCGATAAGACAGCAGAGATGGTGAAGGTTGGGAAAGAAGATTGTGCGCGTTTGGTCCTGGTATCGCGACAACGTTGCGTAAACGGACGGGTCAAACATGTTCCATTCGTGGATGAGGTATTTTACTCTGGCAGCGTAGCGGTGGAACCGATCCCAGTCGCTTGATTCAGGCGCTCTGACAAACCTGAGAGTCTAATAGAACGGTGAGCACCCTCATAGATATCCGGCTAGCACTTGGGGAGGGAAACAGATGCTAGTTACTCACACACAGGTCATGCTCGGCGTCTTCAGGAGGCTCAATCTCTTCAAACGGTGCGAGAAGACCAAGCAGCCACTGAACTTGGTCCACATCGCGCCACTCAATGTTCATGACCTCTTCGGCCCATGCTTTGTTCACAAGGAGGTTGGAGGCATTATCTTTCTGAGTGGAGAGAGAGACGATGCGAAGAAGGAACTTTGGTGTTGAGAGGACCTCCGCAACCGCCGAGGACATGTGTAAGTACTCGACAAGGTTGACCCTCGTTTGCTACACCAGTTTCCAAGAAGTCTTCAATCCTTGGAGGGGAGAGAGATCAACGTGAATGCGTAATCGCAAGACGATGGTGAAGGCGGCTGAGAAGGGTGCCTGATCAAAAAACCAGCGACCCTGAGCTGGCCTGGAAAGGGAATAGCATCTTACTGACGGTTTCCTAGCTGCACGACAAGTCCGGTGGTGTGAAAAGCTTCCTTTTAAATATCACTCTCAACTTGCGTCCCAACAAGATTACGCGCCTCAAAAGAGAGCAGTACCGTACGGCTCAAATCCGCTATATGTAGAAACCACAATGAGGCACACAAATACATACGAAAGTCCGTAAATATCAACGAAAGAAAAANCGTCTGTCTACCTAAGTAAAATAAGTAGTCCGTAAAAAGGAATTGGAAAGGAAGTCAAGAGAGAAGAGTTACGCCCCATAACGCACGGGATGCACAGGTTCGAGCAGCTGCTTCTCATTCCCTCCTCCACCGAGCCGAAGGGGTTGATATTCCAAAGGAAGAACTCTCGAATCTCGCGCCTTTCCCCTTCGAGAGACGCAGAGATACACTGCGATGACCGATATAATGATGAGCAAGAAAAGGTTTCCAGCGAGGAGACCAACAACGACGGGTCCGAACTTGGTCACAAAGTCAGACGTAGGCGTACGCTCGTCTTTGTCGTCCGTAGCTGAGAGGACACCACGAACAGGCGGCGACGCCGAAGCTGAGCTCGAATCCGTTGTAGAGTCATCGTCCTTCTCATCCTCAACGTCACCTTCAACTTCAGACTCGAGTCCCAACAACGCACGGATGGTATCGCGCAATTCCGATGGTGAGACAACCTTCCTCCCGTCCAGTTGAGCCGCACGAACAGATGGATAGTATTCATGAGCCTTAGCCATATCCGTCGTCGGTAGAAGCTGTACAAAAGGACCGTCAGCAACGCCTTCTTCGGAGCTATTCGACGACCCGTAGTGGAACCTTTCCACAATAACAAATGAGACTGATTTTTCATACAGGGAAAGGTGACGAAGACACTCACGCAGCGTACACGCTCCTCAGGAAAGAATCACCCAGGAGAATATCAAAATCACGGAATCCAGAACCGAATGCCCGTTCTTGGAACGTATTGATGCAGATAGTGTAATTTTCACCGATCGTAGTCTGGTGCACCCTTGTCAGATCCAACGGGTTAACGGGAAATTCAACGCCGCTAGAAAGCAAGAAATCAGTAAAGGCGTACGACTCCGAAGTAGAACCATTCTATAAGGTACATACCCGATGGTGAGAACCACGTCAACGGCGTGGTCACATGGAAGTACCCATTGGTATCCAAGCTCGAGATCAGGATGAATCTCAGACACGCGTACAGCGCCGGGGATACCACTATAGATACTATCAACGAGATAGACCGGGAGAAACGAAAACGAAGCGCCAGAATCCAATGCACTGATCATCTTCCCCGTAGGCACCGAGGGTACGGAGGAATTCAACGGTACAGAGCGATTACCGATCCGAATATCATCGACGAGAACACCCCAGTGGATAGGCGTTTGATTCTCCAGCTTGGGCGAATCCGCGATGGATTTGTACTGAGGGAGGTACTCTCCAATCGTGAAGGCACCGTCGTCTTCGGCGTTTGGATCGTTCCCGCGCCCTAGGAGAAGCGTGAAGAAGGTGCCGATCGCGGGGTTTTGATGGAAGATGTTGGCGATTGGGCTGCGGGAGAGGGATTCGGCGGCGCCGTATTCTTCGTCCAAAGCGTGGAGGATTCGTGAGACCTGGATGGTATCGAAGCCGAGACCCATCAAGCCGTCGCTGGAGGAGAATTCTACGACCTGAGGAGACTGATCAGTATGTGATTCGTACTGAGCTGCGAACCCGTGGGGGGAATCGACATACTTCATTGGCGTTTATGAATGCTAAGTAGATCCTCGTGAGTTAGCGGACGAGGTGACGTATATGGGATACAGCACGAACTGACCTTGGGATGGAATAGTCATACCGGCCAGCGTCATCTCCGCAAACTGGATAGGTCCAGCGATCTGACCTTTGGCATATGTCATATTCACAACGACGGATGTCGAGTTCACCAGAGATATGCCACTGGTTGGTTCGCGGATCCAGAGGTCGGTAGATCCGGTGTCGACAATGACGGGTATTTCTGAAGAGTGACAAAGAAAGGTTGGAACGTTAAAACCTCACGAAAAAGGAAAATAGGGAACGAAAAAANTCACGCTGACCTAGTGATCCGAGCGTGATGTTGACAGTGTACTAGACGAGGTAGGAAGACGTATTAGAGTACTGTAAACGTTTGAAGGAGTAGGCGAAGAAAGCAATCGTACCACCATGTCATCCTCGTTCGAAAGGACCTCCGCATGATGAATCCCAGATATATCTACGCTTCGAGTAGATAGAGAATTCGGAGAACGCGAAACGGCCCGTCGAGAAAGGGGCAGCTGAATGGCCAAAGCCTGAAAGGCAGCCGCCACGACACCAAGCGAGACAAGAACGACTGAGTGCATTGAGACGATGAGTGTCATGGTCAACGAAAACGAACGGTTAAATACCTGGTTCACCGCACCGCAATTCCACCCTCTGGAGCGGTGTTTTGTAGGTGTGAACTTGCGCTCGAAAGCAGAGGACGTAGCCGACCACGAGTTGTGGGTGAACAGCGCTCATTGTGATGGGACGCGCCCTCAGAATCGGCGCGAGCGTCCGTAAAGGCAAGTATGATTTGGGGACTAGCGTCCCGTCATTTCGACTTCGTGAAATGGGCTTTGTGATCACTAAGAGCTTTAGAGAGCAAGAGAATCAGTGGGGAGAGGAACAGGTGACCGGGTTGACTAACAAGTTTTATCGTAGCCGTTCAAGAAGCGCATTGGGGAAGCGAACTTGATGTAGGTCCAGGACAGATCACCATCTTCTTTGGCGATGAAAAAACACGGTCGCGAGTTGTTTCATGGGTACTGGATATGTGTGTTGTGGGTCTACGCGGTCCTCATAAGATAACTTGAAGGCGGTGATCGATTGATCCGTTACCTGCCCTTCTTTCATGGATACTCTATAGAGCACAACGGCGCTCTCAGATTCTTTGGAGCGGTGAAGTTGATAATGATTTGGATCCAGCACAAACGCTCGGAGGAAAAGAGAGGACCGAACGAAGGGGAGAGAACGACGAAAAGGTTGGTGTACAAAGCGTATGCACAGCCACTTGATTTGGCTATGGTTTTGACTTTGACCACCGCCATCATGCATCAGCGCATCAGAACTCCCCTCCGTCTCTCCGAGTCCTCGATAATTATATCTGATACGCGATTAACCCTACGCCAGAGCCTCTCACTGAACATCCGGAATGAAACCCTGGAGAAAGTCAACCAGCGCTATTCTTCGTTTATTACTATCCGCGACATATTCCCTCTGTTTCCCGCTATTCGAACGCATTCACGCTGAACGACCCGCAAACAACACCTCTTTCTCGGTCCCAGTATACCTCTCACTCTATTCCCGGACACCGTGACCCCGATACACGCCTGTAGTCACGTCATTGACTCTTATCAATATCTGATTCTTTGGGTATGTCAGCTTCCTCTCCTCTTCTGCTAATCACTCTTTCCTTCGTATCTTACTAGTGTTCTTCACTTGCTTGTAGTGACGAATTTGACCACGACTAAGGTGCCTCACATATCAACGTTGACGTTGACGTTGAGCGCGTGAATACTTAGCCTTCGAAGCAACAACGTTTCCCAACCTCAACACTCGTCTCCCCGTCGCACTTTCGTATCACGCTGCTTCAACACTCGATTCGTCCGACGTCAAACCACACCGGATAAGCTGAGCTTCAACCGTTAAGCCATTGAACCAACTCTAGCTGGAGGCGCAAGCAGGATGGGAGTAGTGGCGAAGACGAAGAAGAGGTTTCAGGTCGGAAACTAGGAAGGACTCCCCACATCTGCACCAGCCAGATTCAAGAACCATGCGATGCCCCCGCCGCCTTTCTTCCACAATGCTCAATACTTACTCAATCCTCAACGCACACACACGAACACCCATCAACATCTTGCTTCCTACACGCGGAAATCCATCATCAACCTCCTCCACCCCACCCATCCCCCCGAACCTCGTCGCTTATCCCATCTCACCGCCTCTTCCCATCACCTATACCATCCAAACATTCCTCCGAGTAGAATCCCCAATCCTTTCCGCACCAAAGGCTCGAAGCTTCACTGCAAAAGGTGTTTCCCTTTCTCCGCTGAACCATGGTTCACACGTTGGTGGAGGTTCGTCGTAGTCGTGGCGCCGGTCTTGAAGCGTCAAGGTACGGACCCGCCGGGGTAGTTGGATCTTGAGGCTAGACGAAGAAGACGAGGATGTAACGGAAACGAGGCCGGGGACGGTGAATGGACGAAGACAACGGGAGGATTGGACAACGCGGAAGCTGATGATGAAAAATCAGGTGAAGAAACAGACGAAGAACGTTGAAGCGTACGAACTAAGAGGTGTACGCTCGGAACGAGCTCGAAGGCCCAAATTGACGACACCCAATAGCAAACCCAATAACGGCGGCGTCAACAATGACCTCTCTCCCGTCGTCCCATACGGCCATGTCAACCATCAGTCGAAATTTCCGGGACGTACCAGATGCCTATACCCCCGGAACGAGAAGACTTAAACCTCATGCTTAGGTGGAAGGTTCGCGTTCATTGGCGAGTGCCTACGGCTTGAAGGACTAGACAACAGATATTCCCAAAGGTATGTACAACCTTCCGTTTTCACTTCAACAACACCACTTAGCTCACCTCCTACCTCGCGCCGGCAGCTCCTCCCCAGCATCTGCACCAGAGTCAGGAAGCATATGACGGCCCCACCGGCTTTCTATCCCAATATTCGATACTTCATCGATCTTCAATGCTCGAACGCGAAGACAAACGAATATCTGTCCTTCCGCGTGTAAAAGTCCATCGTCAACCTTTCCCCTTCCCCTTCCCCACCTCCATCCCCCCGAACCTCGCGGATTATCCCATCACAACGCCGCTTCCCGCCATCTATACCACCCAGTCAGCCGTCCGCTGAGGAGGACTCCCAATCCTTCCCGCGCCAAAGGCTAGAGGCTTCATCGTCGAAGGCGTTTCCCCTTCTCCGCTGGTCGTGGTACCGGTTTTGAAGCGTCAAGGGTACGGACCCGCCGGGGTAGTTGGATCTTGTGGCTAGACGAAGAAGGCGAGGATAGAAAAGGATGTGGAGGGGGAATGGAGAAGAAACTTCGGGGATTAGGTGACGGAGAAGATAAGGATGATGAAGCAGGACGAGGAAACGAAAGGAGAAGGTCGAAGAGTATGAAGGAAGAGGTGCAGGGTCGAATTGGGCTCGAAGCTCGTCTGTTGGAGCCCACAGCACCGTCAAGTCGACAACGCAGGCAATGGCAAACCCCACAGCGGCGGCCCAGTCCTCAGTGTCACCCGTCAACAGTGACCTCTCTCCCATCGTGGTCGGTGAACGTACCGAGCGTACCCGAGGTATATTTTCCCGCAGAGAGACGACTCAGGCCTCAGGTTAGGTGGAGAGTTCAATGGCTATCGCGTACGGCTTGAGGGGATGGGGCACGGCTGTATACTCTATACGAGCTATTACCAGAGGTACGAGCGGTCCGTTTTCACCTTTACAACACTGCTTAGCTCACTCCGTATCCCGCTCCGGCAGCTCCTCCCCAGTCTCATCAAAATCGACGCATCCCATTGAAATCCACGTCGACTCTTCGTTTATGCCACGCTATTACACGCTCATGTGTTGCCAGGGTAGCACACCTTTGATATTGGATGGACCCCGTCTTCATCGTGCGCGAAATTCATACGACGAACCGCCTTCAGTAGGACCCATCCCCTACATACTGCATACACGACTTGCAAACCTTCTCAGACTATGAACCCGTGCGATATCTCCTTCAGCGCATCGCATTGCACCCGACACCATCAGCCAACATCGCCCCGTCCTCCTCCTTTGGCAGAGCACATTCTGAGACTACGACTTCGAGAAGATCTTACGCTCGGTACAGCGGCGTTGACTACCCATGAAAGTAGTCCTAGAAGATGGGAAGGAACTGCTCAGTCGTAGACGAGGTTTTTGACTTTGTTGGTTTCGACAGTCGGATGAGAAATCGAGCCTGGTGCGTTTTTCCCCCGGGTTACCTGTCTACAATGTCTACAATGGGCTCTACAATGGGCTTACTGTATATGTTGGACAGCTCTCCCCACTATCTTCATAGTCTCAAACGCGTTCCAGGCTGTCTCTCTGTTCCAATACCACCGGAACGCCAACCTCCGAAAACTCGACTTCTCCAATATCCTACGTGCGGCAAAGCACTGCTAGGCTATCACGAACACATTCCCCGAAGGCTGGGATGAGTGACGATGCCGTCGAATCGATATTCGAGCTCATAGGTACGGTTCACCGAGTGGGATCAGAAATGGTGAGTCTGTGTCCCTTTTCTTTCCTGTTAAGGTAGAGTAGCTTACTGTCTACCCACAGTCGTACATACCATCTGGGACACCTCTGAGCTGCTGTCGACCCATCAGAGCCGCCGTTATCCACCTTGTCGCCCGAAACACGATCCCCTCCCAGTTTTCGGCTTTACAGCCGTTCAGGAAGCAGGAAACCCGCGTGAAGTATGTGTAATCGTGGGAGGAACGTAGATGCTACTGTGGGATTTGAAGACATTGGTTTGGTTTGGTTGGGTGGGAGGAATGATTTGGATTGGTGAGTCTCATTCTTAGACGTCTTCACGAAGGAGGTGATAGGCTTACTGCACCCCGTATATTCCAGTATCACTGGATGCTCAACTGTCGGGGACGCAATGTACGGCTCACGGCGTCATCGGGACCAGACGCGATATGACCTTGCGCGACGCTGGGAACCCAGAGAACGGTAGGTTTTCCACCCTCGTTTCTCGTCTAGGCGTACACTTACTCTAATTCCTGCCCTAGATCCAGCCGCTTTCTTTTTCGTCTCGAACGCGTTCCAAGTTGAGCTCCAACCGCTTTCCATCCCCTCTCAGGTAGCTTACTTACCACCTGCATCCAACAGATAGCTCCGAGTCTGATCGTGAATCTTCGGAGATGCATCTGAGAGCCCTGCGAAGGAGCACCCCAGCCGCCACCCACCCCATTCCCAATGGGTACGCGGCTCGGACCAAACGTGATCAGATCCATTTCAAAGTAGCAGTGAACGGAATAGACGATGGCTTCACATCCATGTTCATTCGTTCGGTTAGGTGAGGAGATTACTGTGGGTTTTTGTGAGTCTCATCCTGTTCCTCTAGATCGTATGCTTACCGCATCGCGCATAGTTTAGAACGGTGATCGCCTGGATGCGGTATCACTTAAACGGCATTTGGTCCAGCCGCGACTCTGTGAACCCACAGAAATGGCAAAACGGTAGGCTTTCCTCTCGCGTTTCCCGTCTGAGATCATACCCTTATACTTACTTTGATTCCCACTTAACTCCAGCCGCTATCTTCGTCGTCTCGAACGCGTTCCAAACATCACCGCCCGTTCCACGTCCTGGTCCCCCTCCCAGAAAGTGGACCTCCGAAACCTTGATTCCCACACGCGGGAAAGCAGTATTGGCATGTTAAGAATATGGTCCTCCAGCGCGGGCACGATTGTCTGCGTTACCGAAGAGCTATACTAGCCCGTTGGTCTGACATGATTTGGGAGAGTAAGTAAGGTGCGTTTGCGCCACGCTTTCTTGTTCTCCGAGGCAGCCGACTTACCTACTGGTTACGACTTGGTCTCTAGCAGTCGTCTCTGCCTTGCACCTTTGCTGCCAGCATCGTCAGTGACCACCGCCATGGCGACGATTAACCTTCAAAACTCGAGTTCACGCTAGCCTCAAACCTCGGTAAATCAGTGTCGTGGATTCATAAAGTCCGCGATCGAAGCGATGCTGGTGTTGGATGTTCCTTCCAGGCTTTTTCTCAGGTCCGTTGGTCGGTTGGCTGATTGTGTAGAGGACTTAGGAAGGTGGAAGTCGCGTCATTGTAAATCGACTACTTTGTCTAGATGGTGGGTTAAATGTTGATTACAGCCGTTAGGAGTCTCTCATGTCTCTCAACAGCCTGAGGAGTTTCTTCGCAGCCGTGTCCATCCTGATTGATACCAAAAACACAGACATGACTGAGTACCTGTCCATGCATTTGTTACTTAATTTCCCCTGTCCCTCATCCCCACCGGCAAGTCCTACTTTGTAGGTATCACAACGCACGATTATTTCCCCAACAACTGTGCCAATCTTGATGATACACAAGGTTTACTTAGCTGGGTGGAGAGGATACGTCGGTGAGATATCCCCGATGGCTCAAATAGGAGCCAACAGTTTGCGATGAACTCGAGCATCGGCTCAATCAAACTCCGACACTGACTTGCCACTAACTACAACATGGTAAGGATGCGGATCCCATACAACGGCGAAAATCATGGATCTAACACATATGTGTAGGTTATCAGAACGAACTTCGCTGCACAGATGCTCGTTGATGAAGAAATCCGCGCAGAGATAAGACGACATGAGGAGAATATGAAAGCCCTGAAAATTCGCCGTAACACACATTGCGCCATTAACCAGCTTCCAAATGATGTCCTAACCTACATCTTCTCCGTGGTCCAACTACAACCACAATCTTCATATCTGGTGCATTGTGATACAGCGTACCTGTTGCGGACCACGTTACTGCGAGTTTGTCAGGCTTGGCATGAACTGATGCTAGAGACCCCTTACTTCTGGTCGACAATCAACTTGAATTCAACTCACGCGCCGCGCATGCTCCGTCTCTCCAAATCCTCCCCTCTCCGAGTATCTTTTCGGATTCATTACGGAGGCGATGAACGGATTTGGCCGTTAATCATCGACATCGTCTCTCAAGAAAGCCGCTTGCAGCATCTTTCAATGAATCTCTGCGACCCCGCTTCCCTCACTAGGGTCCTTGCCAAAATCTCACCTGCCAACTCTGCATTACAGCTACAACGACTTTCCATTGACCTGAAGAGTGGTGTCGGGGAGGTTGACGGAAACATCTGGACAAACTTGCCTTCTCTCCAGTCTCTGAGTATTTGTCACGGCCCCCTACCATCAACCGCCCATTCCATGCCACAACTCACTTATCTCAATATAGTCTCTCCGCTAGGTATCCGCCAAGCCAGCGTTTCTTGGCTCCTTGATATCCTCAGGTCGACACCCAAACTACAAGATATGACCATTTCGCCCCTCTTCGGTCCGATCGTCGATCAAACATTCCCCCCGACATCTCTCCCTTGCCTACGAAGACTTTGCCTGGTATCGAAGGACCTCTCGACGCTCGGAATCCTTCACCATATGGACACCCCTTCCTTGAACAATCTTGACATTGAATATGGCCATGCCGAAGCCAATGCCGTGACAACAACAGATCTCTCGGGATTAAGATCTATGGTATCCCGAGTCTTGACACAGCCAATGTCCATCCACACCGTTGACCTTTGGATTCATAACACATTCTTTCTTGGTGTGCGTGCCCCAACTGATCCATCTCTTCGTGTCCACTGTGGCCGGCATACTGTCCAGTGCGAATTCCCGGTAGTACCCCCACCAGATATTGATATTATCCTACTCCAACTCTGCGACCTTACCCCGCTCCGAGAAGCATCGGTGCTCAAACTCCATTACTTGACCACCGATCGCATAGGACCAGGACCACTCTCATGTCTATCATGCTTCACAGGCATTGAAACACTCGTGTTGAACAACTGCGACCCACAAGTTCTCCAATCGATTCTCAAGTCCGAATCCGAAGAGCACCCACCAAACCCCAACTTAGTGTGTCTGTGCTTTGAAAGTACATGCTTTCACAACCGTGATATAGGAGGGGGAGAGAACACAACTTTCCATCTCCTGGTACGCATTCTTCGCGAGAGGGCGGAATATTCAATGCCAATCAAGAAGGTGATGGTTAAGCGCTGCGAATTCGAGAGTGTGTCCGAGAAGAAACTTCGTCGTCTCGTTGACGTGGTGGAGGGGCAATGGGAATAGGGAGTCTACTGGCGCTGAAGCTGTCCTGGCGGACCTCTTCGAGACTGAAGGATAGATCATTAGGGTATGTAGAATGTACAGAGTTAGGGAACCAAAAAGACCCCAGTATATGAATGGGTCCATGTATGTACAAAAAGGCATGAAAATGTCCCTCAGTCGTAGCTGCACGATAATAACACGATAACGGTGTAGAACCGGTATGTTATGAGTGACTGTGGACAAAGGAAGACAAATGACGGGGGGAAGAACCCTGCTTTGGATATCAAAGCGAAAGTGTCACAAGAAAGCCACGATCGACAATCAACCCCAACGTATTTACAACCTGCTGCCACAGCAAAGAGGTCTCTATGGTCGAAAACGACCCTGCATGGCTGGTCGCCCCATCTATGCCTTCCCCGCGAACGAGTAGTCGCTGCACCTGAGGTAGCACAGGCTCTGTCGAACGAACTCGGTCCATGCCCCCAATAAACTCGGGCTTGCTAGCGACGGATGAGGAAGGGGCGCAACTTGACTCTGACGGTATCAACGTCTTGTCACGGGCTTTGTTTGCGACCGAGGGTTGGGAGGTAGTGGCTTCAGCGAATTGGAAACGGTGGCAGAGAACAGAGGAGGGGCATCACTCCGACTTGCACTCGGTGGCCGTTCATAGTGAGTGCCTCCCCGGGCCCCCGTTGCGCAGACGGTGGGTTACAGAAAACTGTAGCCGTCGTGAATTTGGTAGGGAAGGCGAGCGCGAGAACAGAGGCCTTGGCACCACCGACAGATACGAAGGCGTTCATCCCTTCCGCCAATCTACCAGCCCACTGGAAGCTTCCATCTCCTAGTTAACGGCATACACACGTCCATCTATTCATCGACCGTCGACCCTCTCCCCGCTTACAAGCTTTACGCCTGCGTCCTGAGATTGTCTTCACTCAAGGGTACCACCAAACTCTCCTTTTGGTGTTGTGATCATCCTCCTTGCTTCCCTCGGAGTCGATATCCACAAATCGCGTCGTCTGTGCAAGCTGTTACCCAAGTCGATGTGTAGGAATGATGAAAGGGAGAGGCAGATGATGCTTGAGAGTGTCACATCTGTACGTGTGCGAGTCGGTGCGGGGTTTTGGTGGACACGAGAGGATGGGCACGAAGCGCGAGCCGGGTGGTGCTTCATTTCGACGGTTCCGTCGTCATATTCATCGTCAGGACCCTCATCAGCTCACCAACCCTCTCGCAAGGTGCATGACCATCCAGTTCCGCGCTGAAACTCGAACCCTCTCTCCTCCACTCTTTCCTGGTTTCCACCCCCACAACCACCACGTATATCGTCGTCGCCCCACAAGGCTCGAACGAGTAACCACCTATCCCATGAGAGACCGAGGTTGGTGTAGCGGAGACGGCGGATAGACTTGAGGTAGGATGGAGGACACGAGGGGATATTCGCGTGAAGGAATTCCGTAGGAAAACGAAGTATGATTCGATCTTAGCCCCAACAGCAGACTAGTGGATCCTTCAGCACCGATGTAGGCGACAACGACGGTATGATTGGTATTGACTGCGGCCGCAGCGAGGGGTACCAGTGATATAAGGGAATTGTGGCCACCATGCGTATAGAGGAATATGGAGGGCGGGTTGGGTGGTGGGATGGAGACGGAAGACGGGGAGTAAGCGGTGTGTAAGGAGGACGGTGCTGGTACGGATAAGATGGAGGCTTGCGAATGCTGACACGTAGAGTTGAGGTGAGGGAGGTCGCTGACACGGCGCACATCCCAGTTCTTCCTGAGGGGATCTTGAGCAACTATCATCACTGCAAAACGCCAAATGAGAGAAGAAAGCAAAGCATCGTATCAAAAAATAAGGGGAGGAAGGAAGCGCGTCCATAGCAGCGAAATGTATGTACGAAAAGAGTCCATGTCCGAGTCCGTACACAAACGAAAGGAATGCCCATAATAAAATAATAAACGTGAAAAATCGTCCAAGAAAAAACAGAAATTACATCGCAAAACCACGAAACCAAAAAGTCCAAGACTCAACACAAAACGCTACCCAACGACGGGAATCGGCAGGGTTTCATCGATTCTTCCGAGCTATGAGTACCAGCGACCGCCAGCCTTAATGGCACCAGCTCCATGAATGACGTTCGTGGACGACGGTGAAGCTCTGAAGTCAACATTGTCCTAGGCAAATCGACCAGACGAGCTGATGATCATGATCTTGGGCTGGCTGCGAGGACGGCTGTTGCGAGTGGTTGAGGTGCTTCCGCTGCAATTGAGTACGAAGGCAAGGATTGAACGGGGACGAAGGTGAAATTTTGTGCTACTCCTCCATGCCTGCAGAGATGAGGCTGAAGAGGTGAACGCGAGCAAATGAGTTTACGTCGACGATAGAATTCGATAGTTGATGTGAATTGCAAGCTCAGAATTTGCGAGGAGCTGTGGCCGATGGCGGAGAGGTTCGTGCAGGAGGAAGCGTAAGAGGGAGCTTGCAGGACCGTATGGTGTGGTAGAGCTGGACGGAACCAGAGCTCGAAGGTTCAACGTTCAACGTCAACATCCGAAACGAAGCCTTCGTCTCTGACCTCCACCATGGCGGAGGTCAGATCATCATCCAATGCAAGGTCTTCATCGTCAATCACGACATCCTCCTCCTCCAGCTCCTTCCTCTTCCCTTCTTCTTCCTCAGTCTTCTTCCGTTTCTTCGCACCCTCTGCACATCTACCTCTCCCCCGCTTGCGACCTTGGCACATCATCCCATGTCGCGTGCACAAACGAGGAAACGACAGCTCTTGTTGAGCGAACAGGACCAGGCAGACCAACACTAACACCAACGCACTTCCTCGCATTCCCACTCTGCACCGAATGCGTTTCCCCTCCTCCTCCACAGAGTGCGACGTCCTTGGCGACCGAGATCTTGGACAATCTCGTCGATGGTTGATACATACTCTATAATCGGTCCCTATCGATTTCGCGACCACTACAACCAGCTGAACAACTGACTGAGCTAAAAATGCCGGTGTTCGTGTGGAGCGTGTGGCGTAGAATAGTGTTGGTGATGGCAGTGATCATGGGGAATGGGGAGGTAAGTGAAGCGGAAGGGGAGAGTTCGACGGCGATCGAAAACACCGTTGAGCACAGACAAACGAGATAGTCGATGGTCATTTCGTCACCACTAGAGCCGAATAAGCAGATGACTGAGTTGGGCGCTGCTAGATATCGTGAACGTCGTGCGCGCAGACTTGAAGATATCCACGCTGCTCACGTTGGTGGCGCCGGGTACTCAGAAGGCGAGGAGACAGACTTCAACCTCGGAAATTTGTTTGAGCGATGTGGTGGAAGAGAGTCAGGGCCCTCCTTGGTTTGACATGGAGAGGAGATTAGGAAGAGTCGAATAACCGAACGACGATGACACCCTCTTCCACCTAGTTGGATAGGTTTCTGCAAGGTGATGTACTCTTGTACGCGGGGGCAGCGCGTAAGATTCCAGGAAAGCATGACCGGCGACAGAGGTAGCCGTTCAACTTCTGGTTTTCTCCGAGAGTATTCGCCCCTCACCGACGTTCTCCTTGTCCCATAACCCAGCCTGCCCGACTACGTAGACAAGATCATTCGTAAATAGAGCCAACGATGGTCCTGAGTCGCGTCGGATTTCGATGAGAGGCAGCAGTAAACGATGAATGGTCCCCGTCCGAGGGGATAAACACAACCGCAAAATTGCGTCGATACTAAGGAATACAGCATTAACAACATGGTTCATACAGAGTTGTAGTATGAGCTCACCTTCAGGAGCACAATAGAAGGCTTCTAAGATCATAACCTCCCAAACGACGCGCTGGGATGCATGATTTAAAACGAGCTTAAGACTGTGTTCTGTGGAACCGTCGGCAGCCAAGCCAATATGCGAGGGTAGAAAGAGTATCAGACAAGTATTGTTGAAATATGATTCACGAAGGTGGTCCGTTTGAGAGCGTAGATACCGAGCATGGCAGATGGAGGCAGCAATTCGAGGTGGCTGTGCAGCATAATTGAACTGTCAGATCACATGACTTCAGCGCCTGGGAAATCAGGAGAAAGAGTAAGTTCAACGAAGAAGTATCTCGCGTCGCAGATCTTCCGTTAGACAGTCTACTACATCTCTCAGTGGATCTAATGTACTCTATAAGTGGCGTATTGTGTCAGGCTCAGGACATACTGACATGGCGTGGCGCAGAAGGTCAACACGCGGATCGATGGAACACCGATACATCCCAGTCGTCACCGCATGTAGCGGTGGTTCCTCTCAAAATGCTCCGTAATTATATGGATACATGTCTCAATATGCTCTAAGGTCACTTGCGATCCTCCAGGCGCATTCCCTAAACAACTTGCACCTTAGGGGCTATTGAGGGGCTCGATCTGGCGGAAAAGGTACGGCTTTCTTCGTTACTTAGTGTAGGTGCTGCTGATGATAAAGTACCCATGACCATGGACTAGAGTCTCGGTTCAAGCGCTACGAATGGGTCTACTGTCGCACTCGTCATTTCCATGCTCAAGAATCGAAACAGGAAAGAAGCCACGAATACCGACTATCCCAAGGGTTTTGGCTTAGTATGGGCAGAAATAGCTTCCAATGGCCAGAACCACTCTTCTAGCGCCTTATTCATCGTCGTTACGCGGCTTCGTCAGCCTCATCTCCTCGGAGAATGGATTCAACCGATTCCATTTATGTCTCTGTGAATCCCTCGCAGATACTTCCAAGATCATCAGCCTAGGCGTTTAATCGTCGCCCCAAGAAGATGTATTGTATTCTCCTTCGATAGAGCTCACTAGGAGTTCGATTCCATCGGGGCGCCCCCCGCTATACTACAGACGAAGTTGGCTACGCGCTAACTACACTAAGGCTCACTCCTGTCGTCGATGTTCTCGCGCTGGGTCTTTCCCCCAACGATCAACGCGAGGACCGACGTGGTCGGAACCGTCCAAACTGCACATCAACTCAAATACGGTGGCTAGACAACATACCGATGTCCGGAAATAAGTACAAGGTTGTGCACCGACGGATGATCCCCACAGTACCCGATACACGCCATGTGTGTAGTCGATGTATTGTCATCAGCCTGAGCCCCAGGACAAAGCAAGACTGAGACTTCTCAGCGATTGATTCTGAAATGATAACCCCTCTGAGCTTCATACTCGTACAACACGCGAGAGTTTAGTCAAAGACGAGAAGAGGGTCATAAGCGTTTCGACACCTACCATCAAAGTCGATGAGTGCTCCAGCTGATCTCCATAAGGGTCCTGCCCGTGGCGGAGAGACTATCTGAGACAAAAAAAAAACCATTAAATCTTCGAAAATCGCGACAGAGAAACAACGGAGAAAGACGCGAACGAACCAAGAAGTAAACATGGTTTCTCACGAGTCGGACCATTCTTCTTCAGGCATGGGATCCATGGCCGGGGTTCTATTACCCATTTTCACGGCATGGACATGAGAACGACGCGTCGAAGACACTAAGTAGGATGGATGTACATACCTTTCACTTTGAATCGTGTCGGATCGAAGAGTTGACACAGGAACCGTAAGACGGGCACACGAACTCCTGATGATTCCTATGAGATGTTTGGATTTTTCGTGGGTAGCCGGCTCTCTCACACAAAGCTCGAGCACTTCACGCGAAGACAGCCGAAAAGCTTGACTGAGAGAGGCGATCGCTCAGGGAAACGACAAGAAAATCGTCAAGCTGGAAGCGGAGAAACCATGCCTGGTCGCGGTCATGACATTTCGAAAGGAAATGCTGTCCTTCCTTTCTCCCAATCTTGGGCGTGCTCGAAGCTGGAAACCTGGGAGTTTCTTTGGCTAGAACGTTTGAGGTGACAGGAACGGTCTCACCCGGAGAGCAAGACGTTTAGGTCTATCGTTCAATACAGCGGTTATGCCGAGATCTAGATCACTCAGACTTGTGTTAACTGAATGACTTTGGGACGATAGCTGAGCGCTGAGCTACCGTTGATGGAGAGGGTAAGTACCTTACCTCGTAAAAACAATGACTCCATTCTCACAACGTGAACGTTGAGGGTAGAGAGCGTCCGAAGTGCAAGTCGAGCTGCCTGAGCAGAGTCACGATTTGCATGTAAGTAGAAGGACGAATGAGCCACGCGCATTAAATATAGCGACATAAGGACATACCTTTGCCCGCAATTGGATGCCTTATTTGGCTCCCTCAGCTCTTCGTCTTCTAGAATAGCTGCATCGAATGTGTCATTATACTACCTCAAAAGCAAGGGTGTGGTACGTACCTGACGAGCACAGGCTTTACTCCAACCGGCCCACAGAGTATGATAGAGGGTCTTTTGGCCGTCGCTTCGAATAGAATATCAAGGCCAAGCCTTAAGGTCGCCTCGGAATGAAGTTCGATCCGGAGAACACCAAGGCTTACCCCAAAAAGCGACTGGCCCTCCCGATGTTGTTTATCCGGGTCCACTTCTACCAAAGGTCCGTACACCGCCGCACGCATTCTTCGGCGAGCTTCTGAGAATCTAGACGACAAATTGGATGAATAGACATGGTCTCATGCCACCCAGATGACATACCTAAGTTTTCCAACCATTAACGGGTTGGTAGTTAAGTTTATTTTTCGAAGCCGCTGAACATCGATCTGGGGCCTGTTGATTGTGACGCCATCGTCATCGTCGTATCTGTTTAATCCCGTGGTTGAGACTTGAAAATCCATCTCAGAGTCCGAAGCGGCAGGTATCTCGCATGCTGCTCCTTTGTAATACCTTTGAGCGCAAAAGGCCAATAACGCCCTCAGACAGCAGCTTCATAAGTTCCGACTTGGTTCCGACCGTAGTTGGACCGTAGCCAAGACGTCTTTTAGATGGAAAAGTGAGTCTGAGAGAAGATAACCACGAAACAGCGCGAAATGACCACAGAGTCACAGCCAGCCCCCAGTGCTGGCTAGCAGGACCTTCATGTCGCGATTGGCCTTCGAAGAGAATCGTTCGAAACCAGACGGAATTGTGAAGTTCTGAACATCCAAATGTGGTCACTGAGCCCAATAAGAGCCGATAAGATTAGATGAAATCAATCACGTGGATATGACTCGGTGTCAATGACGCTCACTGCGGCGTCCCACCTACCTCACTGCAGCTTGCTGCCTCCTCAATGTCCGTGGCGTCCCGGAAGTCATCTTCATCGTCGACGAACACAACCCGCTCGAAACCTCCTGAAGTTTGGCTCTCTTCGACGTCGAAACGTCGCCAACCCACCGCGACCAAGCTAACCGCATCTGGATCGGGTCCCTCATCATCTTCGAGAAATTCCTCGCGCCTTGCCCCTCCACCTAGCCTCGCGCTTGTTTTTGCACAAGCGGAAACGTCCAAGTCGATGGAGAGCGCGGCTACAAGCCTGCCAATTGTGACATCAGCGACGGGTACGGAGTATGACTTGCCTGTTTCAAATCCCACTCTGACCGCGTTCGCTAGCCTCTGCGTCGTCCTCTACAATTGGGTCGCCATCAACATCACCTGCAAAGTCTACGCGATCATTAGCATCGAGAAAACTTAAATCTGCAGCCGTTCGTTCTACCTGGTTTGGCTCTCTTTCTCGAGCCAGAGGCAAGGCCAGCATCTCGTCTCCGGAGGTACAAGCGTCAGTGGTTCAAACGACGTCGGCAGCCGTACCTCCTTCTTCTGCTCTGAATGCTGGTGAAGCTGGAGATGATGGTGGTCAGGAAGAAAGAATGCGTGGAGAAGAGCACGAAAGGTCGGGAGGGGAGGGCGGGGTTGAGGGCGGGGTTATCCCTGTGCTGTCTGCACTATCCACAACGTCAAGTCCAACCACCGAAGTCTCATTGAATGCGTCATCATCGTCGTCATCCCCGTGCTCCACTACCGACACTGCCGACATACCTTTCCCAACATCGGTATCGCCGCACGGGCCAAGTCCTCTTCGTTTATCATCCCCCTCCCCAACTTCAAAGGTTTCTTCCTTACCCCCACCATCACCGCCTCATTCACCTTCCCACATCTCTTCGCCACCGATGACGACGTCGGCCATCGCGTTCCCAACGTTGAGCTCGACGTCCAGCCCTCAACCTTCTGTCCCTCAATCACCTATCCCGTCTTCTTCCATAACCAGCAGCACGACGAGCTCGGGGAGCTTGACGTCTGTCGATGATCAGGTTCCACCACCCTTGCTGACCATAAACAACGATCCATCTCCATCTTCAGAGGCACATCCGACTTCGCCTCCCGGAACTTTGACGCAAAGAGAACGAAAACGAACATTGA
Organism: Pleurotus djamor; assembly: GCA_029747585.1. Classification (NCBI taxonomy): domain Eukaryota; kingdom Fungi; phylum Basidiomycota; class Agaricomycetes; order Agaricales; family Pleurotaceae; genus Pleurotus; species Pleurotus djamor. The sequence continues at coordinate 45,571 of JAPEVF010000191.1, read as the reverse complement.
GTTCATTGGGACCTGCGACATCAAGGTTCACGCTGAGTTACGCATACGGGCTACCTTGGTGGGGGAGTACATCAAATGAACAGAGTGCTAGTGGGGGTACGGGTGGTATCGAACGGTCTGCAAGTGCATCATCTTCTGGTACGTCAATTCCCTTCTTAAGACTCCATTTGATTCTATTTACCTATCTTTCATAGATACCCAAGCTTCCGAAACGCCTACGATACGTGCTTCTGACATTACCCCGAAGGCCCAAGTCGACCCCGTCGCGCTCCATTTACCCAGCTCAGATGCTACTGTTTCTGGACAAGAATCCGCGTCCACCACGTCCACGTCCAGGGCTGATGCTAGTACACATACGACGGATTCAACCGCGCCATCGTCCACCCCTGCCACGTCTCTGCCGATCTCTAATTCTGAAAATGAAGGGGTTGGGGAAGGAACATCAGTTGGGGGCGAAGGCGGAACTTCGGATGGTGACGACGCGTCCACGTCACCTCCACCTGGTGCTGACGTTGGCGTTCACGGAGAGTATGGTCAAGGGCATGGACATGTGCAGGAGGGTACATGGTGGGACTATCTCACCTGGAGGTCCACCGCTACATCCACGCATCCGTCATCATCTCAAGATCCTCAAGCTTTTCCATCGGATTCTACGAACGTTGCGAGTACGGAACGATACGAAAACTCTGAAGGGTCCAATTCTGCGCCCGAGGATATACCGCGATCGACGATGGGATCTGGAGAGTCAGTATTGGCGGTGGATAAGCACGTTGATGAGGATAAGGGTAGTGTTGAGGGATCAGCGTCGGGGAAAGTTGATGACGCGTCGAGTACAACAGCAGAGGCTACAGTCCCATCGGAGCCTCCAGCAACAGAGGCTGCCACCACGATCACGACCAAGAGAGGATGGTTCTTCTCTTCCTCCACCCCATCTAAACCCTCACCACCACCTTCGTCTTCAATACCAGCCGCTACGGAATCAGCCTCAGCCACGGACCCTTCGAACCCTTCATCGACGTTCCAAGAATCAAAGATAGAAACTGCCAACGCCAACGCCGTCGACACGCGTAAACCTAATCATGAAGCACATACTGGCGCCGAAGAACGACAAGGGTCTTCCGAGGATTCGGCTTCTGCTTCCATACCAGCAGCTGAAAATAGGGATGGACGGGATGCCGTTCCAGTTGCCGGAACCGGTGCTGGTGCTGGTGCTGCGGTTGTTGGTGGTGGTTCCTTGGAAGAGAAGGAAAAGCAACTGGACGCGATGTCGATGAAGTCAACGGACACGCAAGCTGCGTGGTATTCGCCTTGGGCTTGGGTTGGTTATGGAGGGGTAGCCGATGCTGGTGCGAAGGAGGCTGTCGCTGGCGATGCTGGATCTGAAGGAGCTGCTATACTGGACAAGGACAACACCGATATCCCTCCCTTGGTCGTTCCAACCTCTACCGACGTAGTCGCCTCAGCTACCGATGTCACTACTCCTGCCGTTTCCACCGAAACTACCACGACCACGGTAGCCACGGTCAGTGACGAGCCAGCGAATCCCCTCGAGTCTTCCATCACGGAAAACGCGTCGTCGTGGGCGTATTTCTTCTCTACGAGAGGCTTGTTGACGAAGAGGATCGAGGGTGCAGGGAACACGGGCACCAGCGGTAGCAAGAACGCTGGAGGAGCTGGTTCTGGTGGAGGGGAGATGGAGGTGATGGATATAGACGAAGAAGAGGGAGGGTCTGCTGGACAGGTTGTGGTAGGGGCGAAGGAAGATGCGAAGACTGGGAAAGAGTTGGTTCTGTCGACGAAGCCTCGGGAAAAGGAGAAGAAGGGTGCCAAAACGACATTGCCTTCTACGCCTTCCACGCCAACGAAGTCGAAGGCTCCTACAAGCTCGTCTACAGTACCTACTTCCACCACGGCCCCAGTCGGAGAAACTGAAGCCCGTGGTCGGGGTCGCGATGGCAAAACCCTCAAGGACACGGACAAGGACACCGCGAGCATCAAATCTTTCTCTACGACGTCTTCTGCAGCGGCCAAGGTGTCTGCACCACCTCTCACCATCTCTGATTCTGTCAAGCGCGATGTCGCTGCGTCTGCTGCCTCATCGCCGTCCACCACGCGTAAGAACCGCAAGTCCATCTCACCTGCCCCTTCATCCAAGTCCACGAAATCCACGAAGTCGACGAAACCAACAGCCAGCGGTGCTACGACCCCTACCAAATCGAGTAGTAAGGACAAGGACAAGGACGACAAGGGGAGGAAGAAGGTCGTTGTACCTAACCTCGTTTTGCCCACATGGGAAGACACCTTCCAGACGCGACCACGGAACTGGGTACCTAGGCCACCAGAGAGCACCTTCACGAAGACAATGAAGTTCGTCAGTGGCGTTCTCTTCGCCAAGGATGACCCCTCGTCGTTTGGTGCTTCTGAAAGTGGAGGAGCACGTCAAGGCTCAGGTGGTCGAGCGGGTGCAATGAGAAGGAGAGGAAGCAGTAGCGCCAGTATGCCTAATGGTGGCAGCGGGCTGAGTGGCAAGAATCTGAGGCTGAGGACGGCGAGAGATTTGAAGGGAAAGTCGAAGGAGATCGAGACGGATGTCCTGGAGTTTGGCAAGGTCTTACCTAGGTCCTGGGAAGTCATGGAGGCGGCTAGTACTAGTCACGGACATTCCTCTGGTACCCAGAAAGCTTCGGCTGCGGCAGCTGCGATGGGCTTGAAGCCAGACGTACTGAGAGGTTGTAGGAAGGTCGTCATCATTGGGATTCATGGATGGTTTCCAGGTAAGTTCAAGTTGCCTTGTTCCTCATCCCCAAGCGCCCCGCCATGTGATCTTGACTGAGTTGTTGACGCGTTTTCCCCTTTGCAGGTGCCGTCATGAGAAGTGTTCTTGGTGAAGTAAGTACCTTCTCCCACGTCCACGTCCACATACACCTCTCCTTCTCTTCCTCATCCCCATTTCGCTCCTCATCGGCGTTTTCCGTTTCATTGACGCGTTCTAACCACCCGACCATATGGTCTATCAGCCCACAGGCACGAGTAGCAAGTTCGTCAACATGATGGTTCAAGCCTTGGACGATTTCCAGGCTCAGGCTGGCGTTACTTTGAATAAAGTGACCAAAATTCCGTTGGAAGGAGAAGGCACGATTGATAAGCGGGTTGAACGGTACGTACCTTATGGTGCCATCTCTAGATCCAATCACTGATGATCATCGCTATCCGCAACTGTTTTGATTCCGTTGGTTCGTTCTGTGTTGGTGTTGGTGTCGCTGTGCCGGTACTGCGTGGTGCGATGCGCTTCATGGGGATGATTGATTGGTTTGTTGATCGCTTCACGGGATGGATGGATACCTTGTTGATATCCTCGATGCCATCACACGTGGGGTACTCCTTCCAGGCTGTATACCAACCTACTCGCCAACGAGGAGTGGGTCGGAGATATCCACGAGGCCGATGCGATATTCGTTGCCACGCATTCCCAAGGCTCCATAGTGTCTACACACCTGCTGGATCGTCTGTTGAAGGATGGTCATATCGTGACAAGTTATTCGGCCAACTTGGCGGCTACGGTTGGCGGTCTAGTTGATGGGGTATCCCCGCCTTCGGGACCGGCGCAGGTGACAAGGAAACCGCAACGCGTTTGTTGCCTGGCGCTCTGTGGTATTCATTTAGGCCCGTTGAGGTATCTAAGCACCAGCTCCCTTCTACAGCCGTATATCCAGGTTCGTCTTAGTCGTATTTTTTTCACCGCGTGGTTGTGGACTGATGAATTTGCCTTCTTGTAGTATTTCGAATCTACCGCTGCTAGAGAGCTCTTCGATTTCCAGGTATGACGATAGATCCATGTGTTGCCGGCGCTGGTGGTTACCGAGCGACATACTCATATGCTCTTTCTTAGAACACTGACTCACCTGTTTCGAAAGCATACGTCCACGCGTTGCACAACGTTCTTGATCATCGGGTGAGTAACAATTTGACCATCCTTCTGCGGCCCTTTTGCCGTCTATGTACCACCTTTTTGTTCAACGTTTCCTTCTTTGTTTCTGATGGGTAATAACTGACTTGTTGCTGTCAATTCAGGTCAAGATGGTCTATGTTGCTTCTTTGAACGACCAGGTGGTACCCATTTACTCCGGGTTATTCACTTCCGCTTCACATCCTTTGATTCTTCGGGCCCTTTACATCGATGGCGATGCCTACCAGTGCGTATAATCTATCATCATGCGGGGGCCGTATCATGATTCGCTGACGCCCTTCGTTTTTGGTGTCTTTCGCTTAGCTCTTCTGATTTTTTGTCCAATCTCTTGGTGCTCCTGCTTCGTATAATGAATTCTGGTCTTTCTGATAGCGGACTCCTCACGCATCTGTCGGAGGCTACCGCCGGTTCGTTGAATGGTATTGGCCATTCAACAGCCTATGAAGAGCCAGCCGTCTTTTCGTAAGTTGTTTTGCCATCGTTTCGCGGTGTCGCCTCAGTTGCTGATACACCCGACCTTTTGCTTCCATTCAGTCTTGCCGTCAAATATCTCTTCCTTACCAATGATGGCCTGGAGGACCCGCCCGAGCTGACGATCGAACCATTCAATGTGAACAACGAGTTGAATGATTATGAGGTCAGTACTTCTTTTTTTTCCCGTCGCGTGGTGACCGACCGGCTAACGCTGCCCATGTGCTTCCTTCCGTCTACGCGATGCAGATCCCTTGGGCTTTGCGAGACCTCATTGCGGACGACCGGGTTTACCATCTCTTTGAAAAGGAGATAACGCAACTTCGCGATGCCTTCCGTGATTGGCAACCGCGTACTACTGTCCTCCGTGACATCAAGCGCAAGCTCCAACCCATCCAGCGCCTGCCCTCGTCGTCAACGACCACCACTAACCCGGAATCTATCAGCAAGCTTTGATTCGGACATTTCTTACCTACGACTACTTATCTTGGGCATTTTGTACACCACTTTTCGATCAGCTATCCTCGCATATCATCACTTTCGGTCACTTCTGCGCGTTTTTCATACACAAAGTACTATATCTATTAGCCACAATACAAAGACCTGTATACGTAGACGAANCCGCACGAACGCAAACTATTTAGCCGAGTAATTAGAATACATATATAATACAAGTTACACATGGATAGCGCAACACTAGAAATAGCAAAACGACAACGACCATCATCAACATCATTGATGATGCATCAACGATACTCAGCCCCACAGTCACCTATAGTGGTGATCAGATGATGACCGTTTGAACGTCTCAACACCGCCTCGATTTGGGCATTATCCTCAGCGGAGAGTTTGAACTCGAAGACTCTTTGATTGTCGCCGGGGTGTTCAGATAACCCAAGTCGTGCACCTGTCAGAAGGGAGGACGAACAAGTGGGTATATCAGCGCGTCGTTCAAGGCAACAAGGGTGAATRTCAATATGTCAGGCGCGTATACGCAAATGAACGGCAATGTAAAGGCGAAACAGGGCACAGAGGTACGGGAAGRAGGAGACGACAGAGGACACAAAAAAGACAGACAACTCACCGATGATGACGGCTCCAACGAACGAATGATCAAGGACCCAGCGGGTAGCGACATTGGCAATACTKACACCGCCATGGCGGTCTCCAATCTTGCGTAGTTCGACTAAGAGATCCTGGAATAACCCCCAGTCGCCCCATGCCCTTGTGATCATATCCAAATACTGCNAAAAGTCCAACATTAGAAGCGTTACGCGCTGGGAATTCACCGGAAGCAAAAGAGATCAGAGTATGGGTAAATTTACCTTTCTCTGAGATGGCGTGAGTTGGCCCGAATACAAATCAGGCTGTGGYTTGCAGAGCCACTTRTCCGTCAAGAAGCCACCGCACTGKTGGTCRAAATAAGCGTGGGTGACAAGTGRCAGGAATTGAACAAAYGACGAGSAACAAAAGTCAGCGCCCAWCGTTTYGGTGAGAAAGGGAAAGCAGACGTACCAGAGTGCCATATGACAGTATCTTGATGCCATGCTTCTCACAAACATCGCCCATCCCRTGTAGGGGTCGCGTATCTATCAAGGAGAACTGYGSKACACGAAGGTTAGATGCAATGAAGGAATAAGGGAGCGACCCGGCGGAAACGGACCTGTACTTGGTTGGTCGCAATGAAACCAGGACCTARTTGGGTACATATTTCGTCGGTCCTTTTGGTGTCGAAATTGCACAAACCTGTATTAAGAGRATCAACTTGTGATGATGGTGTTGTCGGCGAATCCAAACGGACATACCGATGGCCGAGAGTCTCCCGTCCAACAGAAGGGTACAAAGATTCTCTAACGCGGTAAGGTARCGCTTGTCCGAGTAATCTTGCCAGTGGAACTACGGGAAAAAGCGAAGAAAATTTCAATAACAATTGCCAGCGCATAGCGGGATCTACGGCTTACCTGTAGGAGATCGACGCGGTCCGCTTGCATTCGATCGAGCCGTTCTTGGACCGCAGCTTCTACCACCGCAGGCGAAGGATCAACCGTTTTGAAAACACACCACTTGGTGGCACCGACCACACGAGGGCCGTTCGACGAGSTCAAATTTTTCCTGAATTGGCCCTATCAGAGTTGCACAAAGGAGAATGAGCGACGCCTGCGGGAGAAGAGAAGCTACGAACAAAGATGATCTCGGAGCTTCCATAATGGTCAGCTATAATTGCGTCGAGTGAGCGATCAATTCAAGAAGTAGAAATCAAGAAGKTACCCTGTTACGATCGAGCCACACGGTTGAGGTCATCAGGATGTTCGGTTGACCACGAGGAACTACCGGGGCTTACCATGTCTACCCATCAATCAGTTGGAGTGAATTGGGAGGCTGCGCATATGGGATGAACTCACCGAATGCTGTATATCCCATTTCTACGTGATGAGCCATCCCCCTGCGAATYTTGGAGACGGGGGCGGAACCCCACGCGTTGCTGGAAAGCTGCCACAAGCCAGTCCACAGACGAGGAGCTCTGAAAGGACCACAATCGAATGTTTCCATCATGATTGTTGGACAAGTCGCCATCGTCGCCATTTGGTGAGAAGTGKTGATGATGTGATGCAAGAAGACGGTGAGTAAAGGGTCCGAGCGTGGAGAGCCAATGGGTGGGATGAAGACACGGCGCAGGAGGAGAGATGGGGGGAAAGAATTGAGGATGATCTGGAAGGAGAACGTCCATGGGTCCAATTATATCGGCGAATTAGAGCCCACCCAGCCGCTGTTCAATTGCAGACCCGAGCAAACATATCAAAAAAGCGCGTTGCCAGCACGGACGAACGGGTTTGGTCCCTGTGTGAGCGTTCAATCAGAAACAAGCTTTTGGACTCGNAAAATAATAGAKTCCGGGAAYAGTTCACGAACCTCTTTGCCCCGAAATTCCTCCTCCCAGAGGAGTTAGATGGTTTCGAAGATCTCTAGAAAGCCTACCCTCCGGCGAGGACCCCTGAAAATATTTATTTTCAATAAGAAGCCGGTCAACTATATATAATCGGGGCGAAGTGCCAGCCAGGCAGTCATTCTCCCTCATCATCCCAATTCGCGAACATGCCAGCACCCGAAGTCCCTCGCTCCTGCTCCCTGGACAACAGACCAGCACTTGGTCATGTGTACGTCGCGTCAGCCATGCTCCTCGGCACGAACGTCGCACTCACCTTCTCCTAGGAACCTCATGGTCGATACCTTTATAGGGAACGCCAACGTCGAGGAGTACGTCCCGTCAATTTCATTAACGATACGCAACGCCCAGAACTCAACCCTGCCTTAGCCTCCGCGCGGCGATCCGTGGCCTCTTATCTTCCGGCATACCGGGTGTAGCAAACGCCTTCGTCACCTCCGCTCGCGTGCAACTCCAGAAAACCTCCAACCCTTCTCTCCTCCAAACGTCACAGCCCATATTCGTACGCTCTCCACAAACGGGATCATTGCAACCAACGAAGAGGCTGGTCGACTTGCTCATCCGAGCAAGGTCGATGTACGGCGTCGGCATGGCTTTCGCAAGTCTTGACATCCTTGTCTTGATAGTGGATGCAACATTCGACCTTCGGTGGGAACCCGAAGATGAATTCGCCGATACCTTGGCAATGATCGATGCTGACATTGCTCAGGCCCTTCAGGTAAGCGCTCCATCTACCCTTGATCCCACCCATCTTTCTGATGCATCAACACATACACAGAGCTGTAAAGAGGAGTTAGAAGGCGGAAGAGTGGACGATTCGCGATTAGCTCACGACCAGTTGAGCGCCCTCAAACGTGCCGTTGACGAATGCCACTCAAGGGTCGAGTCTTGGAGAGGGGAACTTCCATATGAACGGGCATCAGCGAGCCTTGAGCATATGAAGATTTAATCTTGCATTCGCGTTCAGCCGAGTATATGAACACTTGTATATTGTCTTTCATCTCTGGGATAGCGTTCGTCTGAATAGGAATACCCTAATTATATTATATACGTTTTCCAGAAACTGTAGAACACTTGTTTGACTTACGAATTTTCGCTTTGTTTGCTTTCGAAATCGTCCTAAACCCAGGAAGAATCCTGCTAGCTCGGTTCGCAACTTAGAAGAGAGCAAATTCCGTTCCCTGTAAACGGATCGATCACGGGTAAGAACACGAAGCTACGAGAAGTTATCCCCTCACCACGCCTTTCCGGAATCGGTACAGCTTCATGGCAAAGATATCCCGACGGCCGCGCTCCTACGCAGCAAACTAGAAGTGAATTAAAGCCCAACGCCGCCGGTTCGACGCGGAACGCTGAGGCTTACTTTCCAAGCCTCACATCGTTAGTCAAACTGCGCCATCACGGTCTATCTGCGTAAGTAATCCAGTCAGCAAGCTGAGTGATACGCTTACGACACCCACTCACCTAATCCCGAGACAAGGTAACGATAAAACAAGGCACGGCAAAGTAAACTCAAACCCAAACTCGAACTTAAGTCCATGGGCTTTTCGAGTTGATATTCTTAGCAATTGCGTGCGGTGTACGTAGCCCAAGGCGAGAGGGCGTTCATATTCGAGTAGAAGCGTCTAAGATGACGAAGGTAAACCGACCTGAGAGCCTAAAAAGACGAAAGGAGGACGTAGAAGCTCGGAACGTTGCGCGTCAAAGCTCAAATGGCGCAAACAGATAACGTAGACTCATTAGAGTAGATCCGTTCGACATGGAACGCGGTGGTCATAGACTTGGCGCTTGAGGTAAAAAAAGACCTATCTGCGAACACTAGATGCTGTTGACGAATTGAATACTCACTGATAACGATTCCATCTATGGGTACTGTAGGCGTGCTTGAGGAGTGATAACCACGACAGCTACACATGGAAAGAGAACCTGGTTGAGATTTCGAAATCCGAGAGGGAATACCCTGGGAGGTAGCCCGCATGTGGAAGAACGCACCTCGATTGACCATGGGAGAAGGTCAAGCGGGATAGGGAATTAAATAGGTTGCCGGGTGTTGTACCAAAAATGTTACGAATTGCGGTGGAGTCAAGGGGTTACGCGTTGATTGTACCGGGCCTCGAACGGCGTCATGAGTAGGAAGCTTCGTACACGCCGACCCAACTGGCATGTAAGGCTGAAGTGCGGCAGTGAATCGAAAGCAAATGACTCCGGCAACAATAATAAATAGCTTGTAATGCAAGAGGTATCCAATTTGACGAAAGACCTGAGACCAAGAGATCGAATTGAGTTTGGGTGGCAATGACGACTGCGCCTTTCATAGAACGCCGAATGTGTTTGGATTTGGAATGAAGAAAGGGCGTTAGACTGGACATGTGAATCAGTAATGATAGGGTAAAGGGACTCTGGTGGAACGAATGGACCTCACCGTTGTCTCCCCCTTCTCCGCCGCCGACGCCTCTCAATTGTGAGAGAGGGCACCGGATTAGTGGCGAGAAGACCACCGCTCGTGCGCACGCCGTCGCGGTGTCCCTTGATGAGAGACACGATCCATAGACAGCTTGGTCTCTGTGTGTAAAATCAAGCGTCATTAGGGGAGAAGCTGTAATCAATGGGAATGATGATACCGTTTGGACTACCTGACGTTGGTCATCTGAGCAGCAAAAAGCTTCTTCCGAGCCCCCAAAGGCTATAATTGATGACGCGATCGAAGTGAATGACCTGGGGGGGCGCGTGTTCTACTGGTTCGTAGTTGAATGTCGGTAGTGCCAATGGTCACCGACGACAGAATTGGGGTCGCTTCGGTGATATTCAAATTGAGAGGCTTCTCATGGACAAGCAGACGAGCCCACCGCTAACTTAAGAAACGGGGCTTGAACGAAAGACTGTCAACCGCCGTCAGAAGATAAGGCGCACGTACGCAAGCAGATACAAACCAATAGAGTATGGAATATGCCGTTATCTTCATGCCCGGTCGTATAGATATAGATCCTTGTGTGAACTGAGGCCCGTAAGGAGGAAAATTCGACCACCGTCGCGGTTAGAGGGAAGCCAGCGAGCGCTTGGACAGGCGTCTCTGGGTGTATGGATGTGGGTGCAATGAAGCGCTCCGGCAACATAACTGCTAGGCTTCACCGCTTCAAGCTTCAAGACCGGACAGGTGCTTGGTTGTACGGGTTGAGTGCAGGACTGGCACCGAGAGTGCCTGGTTGAGGAGGGCGGCGTATTACGCAGCTACCGGGAGCGAAAGGAAATTCATCGGAGGAAAAGACCCTAAGACAGGTGCCGTGTTCAGTGAAAACACAAGTCAAACAAAAAAGAAGAGGAAAATGGAGGACGATATACGTACATGTCCGTTTTCCAGCCAGCTCATGCAAGGCGGCCAAGTCGAAGCTAGAAATGAATGAAAAGAGTAACTTGTTCGCACGAGGCTGCTATATTAGCCTTCCCACGTGGCTTTTGTTTGCCGCCGGGAAGTTTGTCTCCTATTGGACTTGGCCGAGTGGGTCGCCTGCTCAGCTGGTTGCTTTGCTACTCACGGCCTCACGCTCATCGCTCGACTTCTCGGTGAGGCCTGCCATCAGCCTCGTACAAATACCCTTCGCCAAAACGACGGAACTGCAACTCTTTCCATGTCCAACAGATCATCCGCCACCATAACGCCCAATCAGCAAGACACGAAAATCCCAAAAGAACAAACGACCGACCCTGCAGCCGCGCTCGACCCATTTCAGGTTTTTCTAGACCCAACAGAACATCCACAAAACCTACCTTCCTTTCGAAAATGGCTCGCCGTAATCATCATCAGCTCATCGGCTCTTTGCGTCACTTCGGCGTCCTCAATAGTCAGTACATCTCTATCTCATCTTTACGGTAACCCTTTTGCCGATTCATTATCATGCTGCTAGGCGTCCTTCACGGAATCGGCGGTAGCGCAGGAGTTCAGCGTTTCCCATGAAGTAACGATCCTCTCCATCTCCCTGTTCGTCGAAGGCCTGGGTGTGGGGCCCCTCCTCGTCGGCCCTCTGTCAGAGGTTTACGGACGTAACATCGTTTACCGAGTTTCGTANCACGCTTCTCTTTATATTCTCATGGCCAGTAGCCTTCGCTCCCAATATTGGTCAGTCGCACCCAAAAACTCCGGCGCAGTTCCCAGAAAACTAACATCAACTCTCGTACTCAGTCGTCTACCTAATTTTCCGATTTGTTACTGGTCTTTGTGGCGCGGCCTTTCTCAGCGTGGCGGGAGGGAGCGTCAGCGATTTGTTTTCAGATGCCACGGTTGCCAAGTGCGTTCTCACCACCTTCCGTCTTTTTTCTTCCACGCCGCTTATCTGNTTTTTTACTCAGCCCGATGGCTCTTTACACCATCTCTCCTTTCATCGGCCCTGTTCTCGGTCCCTTGATCAGTGGGTAAGTCGGCAAATACCCTTTTGACAACGTTACATCGTTCAACCTTCCTTTTCGTCTTTTCTGCGCCCGCTCTTTGCCTTTATATTTCATTTCTCAAATCTCCATGGAATATCCGTGTTCGCTACAGATTCCTCAACCAGGTACGTAAGCGCGCGTTCGTAACCAAGCGGCGTCATTCCTTGACAAACTTGTATACTCTTATAGAATCTGTACTGGCGGTGGACCTACCGAGTTCAACTGATCTGGATATTTTCCCAATGGGTGGCGCTGTATCTGGTACGTTCGACTAATCTCCCTCCACCGCAGCTACGGCATCCCACTAACCCGCCTTCCAGTTCGTCCCGGAAACCTACGTCCCAGTCCTACAAAAGCGGAAAGCCCAGAGGTATTTACATCGCTCGCTCACGTGTGCCGCAGACTACGGGGTTAACTAACTCCAAAACGTACTCTCTACAGACTACGCAGTTCCACCGGGAATACCAGCTATTATGCGCCTCTAGACAAGCAGCAGCGTAACCTATTGGTTGCCATCCTTGTCAGCTGCTACAAGCCATTCCGTACGTCCTCGCGTTTCATATTTTCCCGACTATCTCTCACACGGAAGCATCGTCAAATCTTACTCCTGTGGATCATATTCGCATTGGGGCTACCTTCCTTTCTTTCGGCCGCGGCTCTGACTCCAGAGTTGATCTTGTTTGATCGTATGGCGATGTTACTTGATGTGTGGTGCGTAGTCCATGTGGTTCCGCCTCCACACTGTCAAAGCTAACCGATCCTCTTTCCTTCTTCGTAACCTGTAACTTGACAGGACGGCTCTTATTCTAGGAATACTGTACCTCACGTTTCAAGCCTTCCCGATCGTTTTCCAAGGAGGCCATGGATTTGACATGCAATCAGCTGGGCTCACCTTCCTCGGAATTGGTTTGGGAATGCTAATAGCCATATCGACTCAACCGTTTTGGAACAAGTTGCGTGTTTTCTTCAATTCAATGAGTTTCGCTCTCATTTCCTCATCTGCGATTATGTTCCCCGTTCTGATTACCTTGATCCTTTTTTGTTTGTTTTTACCCACAGACACTTTGCGCGACAGCGGGCTCTCTTTGACGGCAATCCCCCGCCGGAGGTTCGCCTCATCATGGGTCAAGTTGGTGCCGTCCTTGTCCCTGTCGGTAAGTTACCAATTCACCTCCCATTCCTGCCGTTCCGTTCTCACCGTCTTCACGCCTGTGTCTCAGGTCTCTACTGGCTAGCCTTCACAACATACCCCTCAATTCACTGGATCGTACCAATAATCGCGTCGATTCCGTTTGGCTCTGGGATCTACTTCGTTTTTACATCGACGTTCACCTACTTGGTGACGGCCTACCGCCCTATCGCCGCCTCGGCTATGGCGAGCAATAGTGCTCTCCGTTCGGCGTTCGCAGCGGTGTTTCCGCTATTTGCTGGGGCGATGTATAAACGCCTTGGAACGGTGGGGGCTACGGCTCTCCTGGCAGGCTTGACGACTTTAATGGCCCCGTTACCGTACGTTTCTTACCTCATTCTTCGTCCTCCTTAACCGCTACTGGGACCTTGACTGACACTATCTCTCAGGTTCATCTTTTATCGCATCGGACATCGTCTTAGACAAAAGTCTCAATTTGCTATTCATTAATGGACCGCTCGTGCTTTCCACTTTGCTTTCACGCTCTCCCTTCCTCATTCCTGTATTTTATTCGTGCTTTTCACGTACACGCATTGGCACCTATAACTGCAATCCACTCGGACGATGCTGCATTCTTTTTGTCAGTTCGCCGTTTCAAAAAGTAAATATCCTGTATATTACACACCGTAGACATGACCCGCAACGAGTTTCATGCTTTCACTCCTTCCACTCCGGCTTAAGCTTGTACTTCACAGTTCTTGGCTCGACGTGAGACGAGCTTACTAGGTCTCCCAAGAATATTCACTTCGCCTACGCCGCCAGCAGGCGACCTCAAGGCTGCCCTGACTCCAACCCCACCTCCAGTTATCGCTTATCGAATTACGGTTTCCCTGTTCCTGTCTGGCACACACGCGGCGTACACACCCCACACCAGCAGACTATATTTAATTTCAAGCTTGACAACGTTGCCAACAGCGCCGCTTTCTAAGGGTGGTCGTCCAGGATTCAGGCTTGAATCAGGATTACTTACAAGAATGTGTTGAAGCCTGTCGTATGTCTTCTACGTTATTACGTCGCCAGAGCTACAACTTAAGGTCAAAGTTGAAAGATGGTGATGCGTCGGTTGGATGTATTATTCGCCAAGTTAGTCGTACGAACATGTTGTCTTAATTTCAGATCACCTATCCGCTCGACCTATCGATCATCCAGTCTATTCAGAAGTTTCGAATGCTTGACGGCTGGAATGTGGTTGTCGGACACGGCCAAAACACGGTTATAGTTGACCTATCGGCAACCTAAGAAGGTACACACCGAGTCTTCCATCGGTCTGATCGGCCATGAGACGAAAAACCGTCATTTTTAGTAGCACCAAGTGAAACGGGGATGAAGGCATGCCTACGAGTTGAACGCTACTTTCATGGGTGATCACATATAATCCCTGTGTTCATCATGGAATTTGGAAATTCGCCTGGGGTTGAGGAACGTTGCGGACCCACAGTATCACTAGTAGCGAACTTGGGAGATGTCCATTCATTCATCATGCTTCTAGCGAACTATATTGGGACAGAATCACTATGAAATGAGTGGCGGAGCACTCGTGAATTGCTTCTCCAAAGTAATAGTAATACGGCATCCCAGTCGCTAGTCGGAATTGGGTCGGAATATCCAAAGGAATATCCATGCGGATGATCGTTAGATTCAACTGTGGACTTGCTGTGTGCGTTTGGTGTGCGTGATACGATGCAACCGTACATATGGAACACCGGCGGATGGAACACCGTAGACCTCGGTGCCAGCCGCCAGCCGAGCCGCAGGGTACTAGGTCCCTCAAAAGGACTAGCCATTGAAGTGGTAACCGACACCACACACTCGATCGAAAGAGCACTTTGATTCTATATAACGGCATTGTCCATGAGCGGTCGTGCGAGTGCGGTTGAGGGATCACAAGCTCAGAGGGGTTATCATTTCAATTGCTTGAAAACGACAAATGGCTGAATTCAGAATATAACATTTTTGCATCTATGATTCAAGTATAAATTCAATTGGCGCTATCGCTGTATCGAGGTCGTATAATCAGCGCCAGTGGTACGCATCAATCGCTGAGAAGTCTCGGCCCTACTGGATACTGGAGCAGATGTCAGCATATCGACGACATATGTGGCCGGCATCGGGTACTGTGGGGATCACCGGCACCCGTCAATGTGCAACCTGATTTCCGGACACCGGGATATTGCTTGACCTTCGGTATCTTAGCTTCATCAGTGCAGTTTGGACGGGTCCGAGCTCGTCGGTGATCACGTAGATCGTTGGGGAAAGACCAAGTACGAGAGCTGGAGAGACAGGAATCAGACATGGCACATCTACCGCATAGCCAGCGTCGGGTACAATGGGGGCGCTCCGACGGAATCGAACTTCCAGCTCACTGTAGTCAAGGAGAATACAACACATCCGTCTGGGGTACAAATAGACGCTTAGGGCGATGATCTTGGAAGTATTTGGCAAGGATTCACGGTGACATAAATATGGAACCGGTTGAATCCATTCTCCGCGGAGGTGAGGCTGACCGAGCTGCGTAGCGGTGATGGATAAGGCGCTGGAAGAATGCTTCTAGGCCCTAAGAGCTACGTTTGTTCACCCTAAGCCAAAAACGTCGGGATACACGGCATTTGTGGTGATTTTACTGTGGACTCGCGATTTTGGATTGGATTCCTGAGCATGGGGATGACGAACAAGCTCTTGGATAGTGGGCCGGATGATGGCTTGAACCGAGGTTCTCGTCGACAGTTGTGGTTAATGTGACATCAGCAGCAGTCACTGTAATAAGGCACGAAGGGAGCCGTACCTTGCTCGCCAGCTACAGCCCCTCAGTAGCCCCTAATGGCCAGCTTAGTTCCGCACGGGAAGCTGGAGAAGTCAGAGTGAGCTCAGAGTTGGTGGAGAGCGCAGATACCCATAGAGCCTGGGGTACAAACAGAATAAGAAGAACTGTCGTCGCATGTGATGGCAACTGGGACGTATCGGGCTTCCATCGATCTGCGCGTTGACCTTCTGCGCCACGCCAGTATGTCTCGAGCCTTGACACAATACGCCACTTATATAGTCGTTGGATCTTCTGAGCGATGTGGCAGAATGCTTGACAGGAGATCTGCGGCGCGAGATACTTCTTCGTTGAACTCGGCGCTTCTCCTGATTACTCAGGAGTTTCAGTCATGTGATTCAATGTTCAATCACGCCTACACCGCCACCTCACTGACCGAATTGTTGCCTCCATTTGCCCTGCTCGATGTATACGCTCTCAGACAGATCACCTCCGTGCATTGTATGCAAACATCTCGGACATACGTCTGATGTCCCTTTCTTTCGCCCGCATATCGATTTTGCGTTCAATGATTCCATAATCTATCAAAGCGGCAGTCTGGGGCTCGCGCTGAATCAGATCTTCGAAGGTGCCTCGTTATGCCGCTGAAGGTAAGCTCAGGCTAATAGCTCTGTATGCATCATGATTGATTCCATATTCCCCAGTGAGACCCCTCTGACTTACCTCAACAAGTCTTCCTGAAGATGTCATGCGATCAGGATCCGATTCCTCACTTGCACTGGCGGCGGCCTGGTTCACTGACTTGTCTTCGGTCTCGAGTAAGAGGATCTCTCTCAATTTCTGCCTCTAATTTTACTGAAAACCTGCGCCAGACTCCGGTGCTACGATTTCGCCGCAAATGCACATCGGACGCTATCTCTGTTTCGCCCTGCTTCCCGAATCTTGTGGAGATAGTGAGAGGCACACGGTGAGTAGTACATCAGCTGCTTGCTCACAATAGCTTAACTCTGATATAGCGATGAAGCTCTCGCAGGCACGATTTGGCCCTGGACTCAGCTAGGATCGTTTCCACTTGGTTGGTTTGGTGTTCCCTCACACCGTTGTCCCCTCGCTTCGCCTAGCTTGGAGATAAGGGGAATAACATCAACGTGTAACTGTACAACCAGGCATCGACTTCTCCTGACAGCGGCTTCTAAGCGGAGAACATCCTGTGGCTAGGTAAGCAAATACATTCCCTCGTCGCACAGCGCTGGTGTACTTAGCTTATCAATAGTGGAACGCTCCGACGTATGGTACGCTAGGGTGACTGAGTGGATAGGTCTCCCCGTACCTGCTCAATAGGTACGGTGGCGTGAAGGATAGCGGACTCAATAGCTTGATGTGGTGCGTTTGCTACACAATTACTCTCTGTATCATACTCATTTTACAGTAGGTATCACTGCGCGGGAGCAACGACGTTCGCTGTTTTGGGGCCTGATCCCGATGTCCGTCCCCAAAGCCTCGTCCCCGATGTCACAGAGTGTATTGGCTGGCCGTACCAGCGTGTCCACGCTGCCCAATGTCTCGCTTTCGCTGTGATCGGGATGTGTCGTCACCAGCGCGGCTCAGAGATGCTACCAAATGACGTACAGCACTGGCACCTCTTTGATGTGGGATGTGGGCTTGTGTTTGTCCCAGACGTATCCTCCTACAACGTTATATGTGCTATTGTCCCCAGCGACAATTGGATTCATTGTCTGGGATGGATACCACGGCTGCGTCACCAGGATCATCAGGACGATTCGAACGAAGGGCCTCAGCGATGGGCGACGTTCCCTTCATGTCATTCGCGATGTCGTTTCCAATGGGTACCGCCACCCACTCACACCCGTCCTAGTATTATTCCCGCAGCTTTGCGAACTGGGCATCCAGACCCTTTTGGACAATGCCTTCTGCGTTGATGCTGTCGGGTCTTCCTGCCAGTCATCGTCACTTACACCAGCCAAAATATCAAGCTCGAAATCGTTGGAGTCCCCCTCAAGTCGTCTCTGACTACATCCCAACATGAAAGAATACCTCAATGTCCATGATGTGTCGCAAAACCCGAAGCACAGTCCCTCCTAGTCACCCAGCGGCTTCTCCTTCTCGGTCCGGCTTGAAAGTACCAGCGTTACCCCATTGCTTGGGGCCTGCTATCCCTGATTCCAATTCTCTGCGCTGTGATTGTGATAGCTCGCCATCAGTAGCTCGGAGATCCCTCTAGAGAGAACTTTTTGCGAACTCCACGATCACCTCTCGCTGGGGTTTGCTTGTGTCGTTTGGATGCTGCTGCTCCTTCAACATAACACGAGGCGGTTCCACTGTGTGGTTTGGGCATACTGGATGGGGGTGGTGGACAGGATATCGCAAGCGGGTAGATGTTGCTGAAAGATGGCGAAGAAGACTGTGACCAGGGATGCGACGTTTGGGATCCATCGTCCCCACTCCGTCCGAAGAGATGTCTACGACGACCGCCGCACCTTCCCCACGCTGCCCTTTCATTATGTCGCGTCCACCTCTCCGGACGTGGCTCAAAGAGGTCAAGATATCCTCCTGGCTCAGCCATATCTTCTTCCTGGCCACGGTCACGTCTACTCTATGACCCAACGTACGAGACCGCGACCTTGTATGGGTATTCCCCTGGCGTTCTCGCAGCTCGTACGGAACGTCCAGTCATGCTGCTGGCGTTAGTCTTTCCGCTTCAAGCTTCACCACTCGCGTCGTCATCATGTATCACCGCCATGTTCCCCCTAGACATCGTATACCCGCCGTTGTGGCTACAGCTACAACACGTCAACGTCAACGTCCAGTGAATCAGGCTGCGACTGACGATGTGTTGATGGAACACAGTGTCCAGCGAGGGGGAGTATCCCCCCTCATAGGCGGCTCCCACTCAAGGCGTCCTCGCAAGGACAGCGACTGGAAGATGGGCTAGTGGCTCATCGTGGATATCCTATATCATGCTCTGGTCGTCATGTTGTTACTCTGATCCTTCCACATATGTTTGTATTCCCCATGGACGACTTCCTTACTCGTACCGTAAAGTCCATATTATTTACTTGTTCTTTTTCGCCACCCAGAACTCTGTATGGTACATCCACTGCATCATAGCTCGTCTATCCGCTGTATACTCTGCTTTGACTGTCCGTGTACATATACCATCATCCGCCAGCTCCTCAAATATAAACCCAACCTCTCGCGCAACAGCCAACACTTCCTCCAGGCTCAACTCCATCTTCGCCTGTGCCCCGCCCGTCCACAGCAACGGCCCCAAGTTGATCCAAGTCCCTCCTGGTCGAAGCAGGTGATGAATCTGCTCTATCGTGGATACGACGTTGAGGGAGGTATCGATGAAGAAGAGGGTGACGATGTAGTCGTATCCTCGGAGATACGAAGATTCCTCAGACGACCAGAATGCGATGGGTTCGGGATTTTGTAGAGGGGGTTTGAGGGAAAGGAAATCGGCTTCGGAGAGATGGAATGTGGGTGATAGCCGGGGGATGGCATCGGGGAACTGGACAGCACGGAAAAGGGAGTCGTTGGATCGCTGGTGGGAAAACCAGTACGCGAAGGGGTGGAGAGTGTGCTGGTTGACGCGAGCCGTCGATGAAGGCGACAAGAGGAACTGAAACGCCAGTATCATGTAGTACGATAGCTCGTTCGCTGTTGTGTCAAAGCCTAACAAGACCGTCAGATGCTAGCATGAAAACCAGAGAAAAACGCGGCATACCCAGCTGAGAGATCTCCCATGCAAGTCGTCCAAGCCCAGCACCAGGTACGAGGACCTTCTTCCCTCGTCTTTCCTCCGGGACAACTGCTTCTAGGATATCAAGGATGTGCCTGAACATACGGTCCCTCTCTTCCTTCCCTTCATTACTCCAGTCGCGCACGAAGTGCTTCAGAGCCTCCCTGACGCGTCCAATCCCGTCGGACTTGGCCTGATTGCTGAGCGACACCGTAGGGTAGAGTCTACGAGCTTCCCTCGCGATCCCGTCTGTCACTAGAGCATTCGTTCGAACGGTTTCTTCCAACCGAACAAGTTTTGCTGGGTAACCAATTTGCTTTAATATCCGTCCATGTGTGCGTGGGACGCTCGAAGAAGCAGAACGCATTCGCGAGACTTCATTCGAAGCCACCTTCAAGTAATTTTGATAGGAAAGAGCGGCTTGGTGGAGGGAAAATGGGCCATGGTTGCTTTTCGGGGATGAACCGAGGATTGAGGTGATAAAGTCGCGAAGAAAAGAGGTAAACAAGAGGATATAGGTGACAATTAGGGTGAAAATGCAAAGAAGGATGGAGTCGGGGGTGATGGGAGGGAGTCGCAAAGTGGACATGCAAGAGCAAGATCCTCCAAGAGCAATATGGACTGGGCGCTTACGGGCGCTCCGACTTCGACGGACATTCCATGTTCAAAGTTCGCAATGTCATGTTCAACTTGTCTTGAAATTTCGTCGATTTCCGTCTACTCTACCGCCCAAATCTGCACGTTGTCCAGTCTCCTTCACAGCCTCTCGTACTTCTGATACCACATTCTTCGGCTTGACGGTTCGCTCGTTCGCTCGCCGCAGGGCAACTTTATAAGCGGCACACACTGCTGGCTCGTGGGCGTTCTTCCTTTTCTCGTTGCACGGTCAAGATCTTGTGAGAATACCAGAACGTATGAAGTCACGCAGGATGAAGTCGGCTATGACGCTAGAATATTCTGCGTGGACTTCGAAGCTTGAGGGGGCTCCTATCTAGTGAGACCACTAGACAGCTTGACTTTCCACCAACTACTCCCATAACTACAGTGGTAAGGTGGAACTTCGCTCCCGCTCAAAGTCACTGCTGAAAACTCGGCTTAGCCTATAATAATTCCTGTTGATGCTCATTCAGAGTCGGCCACGGAACGTGTGTCATCCATGCCGGCACCCCAATTCATTCCTGTTCACAGGCCGTCATCTAGACATCCCGTGTGCGACAGAAATGGGGTGTTGATGTGTTTCCGATGAAACCGAAGTTGAGAAGATGGAAAAAGTAGCCGAGAATGGAGTGCGGGCAGCCTAACGATGAGGGTGGTCCTTTGTTTGTCGACATCTTTGCAAGTAAACAAAGGTCATACGACATATAAAGTTGCGAGTTGCACACGCGCTCCTTGTCGTTCGACTTTGCCCGTCTTCCCTCACGTCCCCCATTTTTCTATAACGTCCCTCACGTTCTCCTCCTCGTACCCTTCAAAGATGCTCGCCCAAAAGTTGCTCGTTCTCGCTGCCTCGATCGCTTTCGTTGCCGCGCAAGACTCCTCAGCCCCTGCGACCACGACGGGAACTGCTACACCACCGACCAGCACCGACGGAATCCCCGCATGCGTCCTCACATGCTCCCTCCAAGCTGGACAAGCCGCTGGATGTACCTTGTTCGTCTTAAATTTCCTCCCGCCGGTACTTCCGCCTGTACTGACCTTTCGCCTTTCTTCTTCGTAGCTCCGACCCAGCATGCGCTTGCAGTACAACGAACAACTTCCAAGCAGCTGCTCAAGAATGCCTTCTCAGTCAATGCACACCCGAAGAGCAACAAACTGCTCTCGGTCTCCAAGCTGCTCTCTGCGGTGGTGAAGGTTCGTCGTCATCGTTTCATCTATTTATATCCTTGCGTTCCTGACACCCTGAAATTTTTCCCTTGTCACCATTAGCCTCAAGTGTCATCCCTAGCGCATCTGATTCCGCCACTGGTTCTGCCACCACCGAGGCTGAGAGCGAGACGTCGAGCTCGACAAGCGCCCTCCCAACGTCCGTTTCGCTGCCAACGACCAGCTTGCCTGCCCCCACCGTTACGCGTCCAGTTTCTTCTTCTACGACTGGAACAAGCTCAGGCACCACGGCTCCCCAGCAAACCACCTCGAACGCTGCTCTCGGAGGCAAGGCCGTCGTTATCGGTACCCAAGGCTTTGTCGCTGCCGGTGTCGCCGTTGTCGGTGCTGCTATGGGCGCCGTCTTTGTTCTTTGAACATGATACAAGACGCGTTATCTCTTGCAGGAGGATCCTCCGGATGGAGGACAAGAAGTTGATGATATTTAGGTGTTTCGCTTTCTTGGGACTGTTTTTTGGTATAATTCCCTGTTGGACTAATGTTGTTGATGTTATCTTCGGCGCTTCGCTCCTCCGTGTCTATTCGACGTTCCTGATGTTCGCTTCACTGGCAGAAAAGTACTCCTTGTTCGCGGTTCAGATTACTCTACACCTTTGTTACNTTTGGACAGCGCTGCGTTTTGTTCGTAGTGTCATATTTTACGTTCTTCCACATCAACCATACTTGTCTTCGTGGTTTTGTCTGACAACCCGCTGACATGATCAGGTTTTGGCTTCATTCGCTCTGGTCGATATGCAAGATGATTAATATTGATTGATGATCAGGTTGACCAACTGCCTGCAACATTCGCTCACATAGTAGGCGTGTGCGACGAACCCTTCCAACGTCCGACGCCTGAAGCAATCTACATTCGTGTTGGTACAAACTAAGTACCCTTCCTCACCGCCTTCACTGGCACACGGTGATGCAGGCGACGTCATGGACCTAGAACTAGGACTGGTACTTTCCCATGCTAGACACCCTAATCCTCTCAGGCTACGTTTTCGGAGATGGAGAGAAAGATTGTAGGTTCGCCCTATCGACCGACTCAAAATCGCTCTCCGCGCTACTGGAATCACGGAACATACAAACCGTACAAATCGTTCGGAGCGTCGTCACTCGTGACTTCGTTAACCAGTTCCAGAGCGGGAGTATGGGGATGAATAATGTGGATTGGGGAAACACACGAGTTTGCGAGTATGTGCATCTGGAGTATCGTGATGACTGGAAGTACTTCTCTCCCAATGATTATGCGTACGATGTTTAGTTTGCCTACATAGAGTACTGTATGTAATAAATTCACCCATGTTCGTATTTCTGTTCTACCATACGTACCCCATCCACACCGCGCATCTGTTGACAACGGTGCCGCACGGAAAATCTTGTAGCGTCAAACTTGCTTCACATTCCTTGCTGTCGTCATATCCAATAAGTATCCATTTGACGCCATCGCTAGAATGTTTACCAGTTCGCCCAAGTCCATCGCTTCACTCCCCCTCTAAGTAATGTTTACTCCACCTTGACTCTGCTTGTATAGCTCCGGATCTATCTTCAAGGAATCCTACGCACTCCATGGAATCACTCGTAGTCGCAAGTAATGTAGAAAAGCGAGAACTCGTGCTTCTAAATCCAAACTCAAAATACCTGTCATGTCCATGTCCAATCGACCATCACATCGCTCAAACGGACCATTCTAATTCGACCTTTCAGGATCCTTGTTCCGGATTCTTGTCCGTTCAAAATGTTTACTGGTCTCGATTTCGTGATTCATGCCAAATTATCTACGCTTTGTCCTTGCTCGGAATCCTGGATGACTATCTGTCATAAAATGCGAAATGAAAAGTCTGTTCTGTTCGATGATCGCGTTGCCAATCAATCCAGAAGATTTGGCAGTAGGACGTGTACTCACAGAGACCTCTGTATGGTTCTTCCTAGCTAAAATCTGCGCCTCAGTCATATTCAAGATCACACCCACCCGTGGAGAATCCGAAGGAGCCTCGACCCCTCGAGGGCACACGAAACCAAGAAGGCCCCTAACGCCTGTGTAGAGTCCCCTTACTCTCACACACGTGAGCGTTCGGTCCGGTGCGGTATCCCTCTTGGATGTTTTCCAATCGACGCTCTCCTCCTATGAGACCCAAGTCTGCAGTTGAACTAATAATGGAATTGCCTCCTTCAAATCAGTCAGCTGTGGGCACATACCACGGGTACGAACTTCCAAGATTCAATCTCTCTGCGCCTTCAAGGCTTCAGCTTTCGGCTCTGGAGCTTCGATCTACGCTCCTCAGCCCCGTAGAAACTTAAAACGGCGGGAAGATTGACCAGCGGTCTCGAATTCTTCCAGCATCTCTTGGACTCGCGGCGGAGAATAAAGCTTCTTCTCGGGACATAACGGTAGTCGTATTGACATGCAGATGGCACAGAAGAACGTTAGGGATATCTCTCCACGGCTGGTGAAGAGCGTGGAGGACGTCTCCGGATCTCTTCTTGAGCTCAGCGAACCAATGCTCGAGAAGGAACTAGGCAGGCATGGTCTTCGTTCTTTCCATTGATAGCACCGGACTGACGTCCCAAGAATTTGATCCAGGTTTTCGCTCCCTAACGAAAGGAGAAATTCGTCGACTGATACGAGAAGGATATCGGTACGTATACTATTACCAATGTTAAGTAAGGAAATCTGACGGACGAATCCTGTATAAAGCTGGGTTTCGTGCCAGGTAGATGAGACTTGCCTCATACCTATTAACAGCACCGCTGCTCGGGGGACACTACTCCAGACGTGTTGTCGTCTTTTTAGTGATTCCCTTCGTCTAGAAAAGGGCATCAATCAACCATCGCAGTTGCGCTATCCAAGACCTCCATGAACGATCCATATTCGAGATCCGCGACAAGTCAACCTATCGGTCCGCCTCGGGCTTTCGCTAGGCTTTCTCAGACTCCATAAGCAGTGGAATCCCCAGACGAAACCTGTGGTCAATGGTCGCAGTCAAAGCAATTAATCGTGGTTAAACCCTTTTATGTTCAAGTGGCCACCGCGCAACGCGTTCACGTGCGCTGTTAAACCACACCACAATCGACCACATCCCATCATCTCTCCCTTTACCCACTTCCCACCACCACACCGTACCACATTATCGCGTAACGCATTTATCTCTTCTACCCCACCACCACCAACTCGAATATATCTACTCGTATCAGCACTACACATGCCCACTTTGTCGGAGGACGAGTTCCTGGGTGAACGCGAGGGTCTTCCCCCAGTGTTACTGTGCTCACGACTAAGGCCGATCGGGTGTCGAATCCACGTTCCTGGGAGAGCCACTTCTGACTGTATTCAGTATCCCCCCGTGCCTGCTGGTCCCGAAGTCGTGTCTCCAGTCATCGACCCAGTTCTCCTCGGTTCCATACAACATTGCGAGGAGGAAGCCAAAGGACCCACCTCCTCTTCCAGCGCCTCCAAAACGAACATCCAAACCAGTGGTTCTCTCCTGGAAGCCAGCCACATTGGCGTGCCAAAAGGAAACTCACCACCCGTTAAACGGTCCAAACGATCGATCCCGGCCTTTTCCAACAGATATAGTGACTACTCCCTCAAGTATATAGCACTCAGCAGGGCTGCTCAGAACCGACGCATCAACAAGGACGGTTGCGCCACTTCCCGTCCTCGCCTCTCGAACCGTATCACCCATGGATTACGACATAGTAACAAACATTCTAGAAGTGATTGCTCGCACTCTGAGGAATTGGAGGACGAAGAGGAGGACGAAGGAGAGGACGAAGAAGAGGACGAAGAAGAGGATCAGGCAAATTCCCTTGACGGTGAAATCGACGGAGAAACGGCTTCGTCCGACTTTATTGCCTTGATCTCAGATCATGAATACGACGGCGACGACGATTCGAGCGACTGCTCCGAATCTGATGACGAAGATGACAATGACAAGGATGATGAACCCGATTGCCTCGATGACACTCGAACTTTGGTTACTCAAAAAGTGTGGACGGCTACCTTAGCGAGCAGCGGCCAGATTCGCACCTATTCAAGCTCACAGAAGACTACCGCCGCCCGCCGCCTAGTGGTAAAGGTCGCTGAGATGCCTGATGTCGATCAGGCTATACCCTCCGCATCAGGCACTCAAGTTAACACAGGGCAGGGATCGTCCATCGCCGACCATGTCCTCACTCCCGAGAGGATCAGGATCAACCAAGGTCAACCCTATCCCGTCACTGGCGATGCTGCGCATCTCTCTATTTGTCAAATCAAGACCACCCCCTCTATCTATACCCCGGCTACCACCGACCTCAAACGAAAGCGCGCTGTCGATGAGGAGGGCGGAGAAGAAAATGACGAACTTCGTGTCCGCAGGCGCAGCCACCGTGAAGAGTGATTGGTCTTCGTCTTCCGTTGGACTTTTCAGAAATTTTCATCCGTTCATTCACCACCGTTCGTAGCGCCATCCTTTCATTTTTCAATTGTCCTCTTGTACCCTAATTCCATCCACAAATCCACACATATGAATCCAACTAGTCTCCTTTATACTATGTGCTTTCGTTCGTACGTCGTATTGCCCTATTTCTTCAGTCCACGTCCTACTCTAAGTCCCATACCTTACAGTGTTTATGCTACGATTTCATAGTAGGTTTGATGATACAAATTCGCAAGATGTATGTTTTTACAGATAGGCATAGACTACAGATTATAGAACATCCTGACGTTCAGCAGGTATGGTAGAGTGTCCAGCCGGAGACGCAGCGACGAATGCGTTGAAGTTATACCCCCTCGTCGATCGTGGTGACAACGTGAATCCCCTCGGCTCGAACTCCAAAGTCGTAACACCAGCCCTAGACAAGGTCGCAACCATACTACACGCTTCACGCAGCGGCGACGGGAAAGGGAACTTGACTTTACTAACACCAAGACCCACATCCGTAGTCTGAGTAGATTTTCCACACGAAATCGTCAAGGCCGCTGGTGCCGTCGCAAGCACGACCGTATAGATCGTGTCCTCAGCCTAAGGAACAATCAAGCTTCCAGTTAATGCTGGGTTTTGAGATGGAAAGACTGAATGGACTTACCCAATCCCAACGAACAGGCCTTGGAACATGGTCTTCGCAGTCTGCACCTCTTGGGTACAGCCGTCCCCACATAAATATCCGGTCGATTGTCGGAACGGCATATACGCCAGACTTGTACGCAACGATGTAGTAAGCTATCAGGTCTAGCCATGCTGTGAAGAGCATATGAGTAACAGCGCTACCAAGAGGGAGGACGAACTGACCTTGATGATCATACCCATCGACCCAAGCCTGGGAGTTCGGTTGGTCTCCAGCAATGGGCCCGATATAGTGAGATTCACCGTAGTCGTTCCATGTGATCACCTCGACCAGGTCTACGACCTTCCTGTTTGCAATGACCTGTTCCCAGCGGGAGGAGAGATGCCAGTTCTCCGTCCGATAGATAAAATTCTTATTCCAGCTATCGCGACCATAATGCTATCCTACTTTTTCAGAACGACGGACCATAAGGACAAGGGAGCGGTTCATGACTTACCGTGAAGAACCAAGGGGAGACGGCCGCCATGTACGGCCGCCCGCCTAGCTTTGAGACAGAGTAGGAATCACCATTGAAATTGATATCGCCATTGCCCAGTGGCCAGCCTGAGTTCCACTAACAAGTTGGTTCAGTGACTACACTGCGAAGGAGGAAGGTATGACTTACTTCAAATGCCCCATTTAGGCGGGTATGATTGTGATACGACGCAGGATCAATGAAGAAAGCGGGAAGGAAGGTGACTTGAGGTACCAGCAAAGTTTTCAAAGCAGATGTCCAACCCGCATCCACGTTTTTCTCACCGAACAGACAATCTTGACCGGAAAACGTAGAGACAAGGGGACCACCTCCATAGCGGAAATATCTTGAATGCTTGAGGTATTGCTTGTAATGCGCGACAAGTAGTCTATCCGACGCTTTCATGCAAGGTATCGATGTCATATCAAGGGACATGAACAGCTGGAAGCCTGGAGGTGCGCCAAGAACCGCTTCGAACGCCTTTGCCACCTGATCCTGCTGATACTGTTCTTGCCCGACGTTTAGAGCAAACGCGTCGAAACCCTTCGATGCTGCGAGGATAAAGGCTAAAGGCGATATGTTAATTAGCCCAAAAGACCACGGGGGAGTCATATAAAACGCACCAGAGAGCCAGTCGGCGTGAGTGTAAGGCGCCGTATTCCCAACCATGAAATGAGCGACGACGAATTTCTTCTGTGCGAGTTGTTCAGGGTAGGGATAGATCGGCTTGGGCGTGATCCCAGGGGATAAGTCATCTAGGTCTGGCGTGTTTGGAGACGAATTGGGTGGAGCATCGTGTGGGATGATAGGGAGAGGCGTCGACGGCTCTGACATGACGGGCACGCTAAGCGGGAGAATATCCTGGGCGGCTTCCAAAGCGAAGGCAACCGCGAATAAGGAGAAAAGAAAAAGGATATACAGGTGAAGATTCATGTCCGACCGTAGAAACGTTCCAGCGTGGGCGTGTTGGGAGGAAGAACGATGAGGAGAGAGCAAAGGAAAGTGGCTGCGCCGATCGAAATGGCCCAGCCAATGGTACAAACACATCCACGCAAACATATGCAAGTCCCGCTCAAGCAACCGCCATGCGACGGCTGCCCATAGAGCTCGGCGTTGTGAAGCATCAGGAGCCCGTTGGGGACATGTGAGTGCAAGGTCGGCGATAAGCAATCAACGTTGAACGTTGAACGTCTGTGCCCAGTCTTGATTTCAGCATCCATAGAAACTGCAGAAGAAAACAAGGATGGAATTGAGCGATTATATACGTAACAGAGAGAAAGACATACGAAACATCCAGTAATAATGAACGAAATAAAAATACCCATATGATAAACATCTCAAGTACAACACGTCCGATTTTTGTTCCCAAACCGACTCCATCTGCTAGAATTATGCAAGCCGACCCGAATGGTCTCAGCTGCGCTAGCCTCTCTCATGTGTAACCGACGAGCCTCCAGCGCCTCCTCATACTCCCATTTCCGAGCTACTCTCTCCGCAACATACTCGAAAACATCCTTGACCCCGTCACCTGACTTGGCCGAGGTATAGAACAGCCGTGGTCCACGCAGAGGTGACAGCGGCAGCGTCTGGCGTGACCCAGCTGGTGGCGTCAATTCGTCATCGGCAGCGGGGGTCGTGGAGAGAGAAAACGTGGAAGCGTTCGCGTTCTGCTGCTCCCTAGCAAACAGGCTGGGCGTTATAGTCACACCGCTGTCAGATCCCGAGCTGGCGTCTGAAAAGGCTGTGTTCCGTCGGGATCTCACAGAATGTGGGCTCGTAGCACGGAAAGACGAGATCAGGGACGACCCTCGACTTGGTTCTGGGGAGGTACGAGCGGAATGGAAGACGTCCGACACCGAGGACGCAGGCGTGTGGTATATCGTGGTGGTCGAACGAGTGGTGGACATTGTTCCATAGAAACGCGACGAGGAGCGAGAACGAGGTTGGGAGAGTCCTCGTTTTGGCGAGTAGGAGACCCGGGGTTGGATGGCGATGGAAGCGGTTGAGCTTGGTGGCGTGCTACTCGGTTCCGAAGGGGGCGGCAATGGTGGTATCGCTGTGGTCGGTGAGGCCGTCAGTGCCTCGGGCGTTGGTGGTCGCGATGTGCTGGGCATAATCTCATGGATGAGATGCCATGCCTGCGAGGTAGAAATTCCCTCCGGCGCGCCAAGATCCGTCCCAACCAGATCCACCTTATTCCCCACGACAGCGCAGCAAAACTCGCCTACGTCCTCCTCAGTCAGTGGCGCCCGTTCGCAGAACTCCCCCCACCATTTCTTCAATGCCTCCAAGGTCTCGGGCTTGTTGACATCGAACATGAGAATGACCGCATCGGCACCTCGAAAAAACGCCGAAGATAGGCTAGAAAACCTTTCCTGGCCAGCCGTATCCTACACCAAAAGCAAGAAAAACATCAGCACGTCGTATTGACCGAAGAAACGCACAACAATTGACCCAAATCTGTAACGTTACTGACTCATCTGGTTTCCAAGGATGTGGGAGGGTTTTTGAGATAAAATCGGCGCCAATTGTGGCACGATATCCCGAGGAAAACTGCCCCGTTATATACTGCGTCCGAAGACTTGTTTTACCGACGCCAGAGGCCCCAATTACGACGAGTTTGACGGTGAGCATGCCATTTGATAGTGGAGGGAAGCAAGAATAACGCTGCACAGCCACGTGCAACCGGAAACGGATAAACCAACCATGTGACTGACGCTCCTCTTGGTTTCAGGAGGTCAGGGGACTATGGTCAACACCTTCATCGTAACAGCAACATCCGAGGGATGAACATATGAAGCTAGCAGACTCAGTGACAGCCAGGAAGCGGTCCGCAGAAAAGGGGGTAGCCTGCACAAGCTAAACGAGGAAGGTTCACTTTCGGTGAGCTGAATACGACATTGTACTACTCCAGAGAGTACAAGTGACGCTGTCAACGGGACCGGTTTGAGGAATCGAGTCGGTGGATGAGAGCCAAAGGGATAAGGTATGATACAGCACATAGTGTAGAATTTACATGAGACGTTTAAAGTAAGCTACAATCACGTCGCAGACTTTACTTCCAACGATGCCTCTGAATCCACGGTTCATAAAAGTCCGCCCGCGTAAAGCATTCTGATACTGAGAGAGAGCGAAATCATGCATGAGTCACCCGAAAACACAAAAAAAAATGGGGAATGGGGTTACGCACGCCATCCACAAGACATGAGCGTGGGACAGTACCGCGACAAGGACCTCGCCACTTGCGTCGTTGGCTTCCTTTCTCCGAGAGGTACATGTCCTTCGACGTCGAACTCTTTCAAGCACCTTAGACGCATCAACAGAGCGCCGAACAGCCGTATGCTAGACTGAGAGTAGGATACAACAGTCAGATACACATATTCTTCACGTCGAACGGAGGGTGGAATCTCATACCTTCGAATTGAACGAATTATCCACATGCCACTTCACCTGAAGCACCTCCAAATTTCGCAGATTACACGCCGCGGCCTCGATGTACTCCATATTCAACCCATTCCCCAAATCGCACTGCAATATCCTAACCACCGACGAAGCGGTAGCCAGCGCACGAATAGACCTCGTAATCTCCCTAGCCGGGAACTTCGGGACCACCAAAAACCTCACATGCGCCAGACGCGGTGCTCGGATGATATTATTGAAGAAAACCGGCGAGCCCGAGTATTTCACCAGCTGATCAAGGTGGATATGATTCGGCGAGACCACGACGCTGATGGGTAGCTCCAGAGTAACCAGCTGAGAGTGTCGGTGTACAAAGTCGTCCAGAGTCGAGAACGTCAGACCAGGTACGTAGGCATGAACAGACTTGTACACAAAATGCTTCAACGCACTCAGCTTCTGCGTTCGCAGAATATAATCGATCGTCATAAGCTCGTCGTCCGTATGACTCGTGTGATTGAACTCGATCCGCTCGAGATTGGCCAGAATCCCGATATAATCTTTGCTCATCAAGACACCACGCGTATACTGCTCCGGATCGCGTTGAATTTTCCATTTGCAGCTCCGGGGAAGAGCCTGCGAGACTTCCCAGAGTGGAATATCGATCTTGAGGGATTTGACGAACGTTATCCAAGTTGGAGGGTCGACGCGGCCGAGACCCTGGAAGAGCCTGAAAGTATCCCCTCGAGTGCGAGCTCTGATCGAGGCGAAGATGACGGGTAAGCTAGCGGTCCGGAAGCGTCTTGATGCCATGGAAAGAGAGCGCTGAGTCTCGAATGGAAGGTATTCAAGGATATGGAGGATGAGACCGCCGGGGAGGGCATTGAAGTTTGAGGACGATTTTTGAGTGGTAGTCATCGAAGAGAGAAGTGAAGGGGACCATTGACCAGTGGTCGTGCTATTTAAATGGCCCTTGAGAGTGGCCACCATAGTGGCACAGAACCTTCGGTCAGGTTTTCACGTGGCTGGGACCGCAGGACGAAACCCTTTGTTCCGCGTCAAAGGGACTTCTCGTTATGAGCACTGTGCGCATGCGGATACGGTGACGGGTTGGGTCGTGATCTGGTTGTTCGAATTCGAAATGCTCAATACGGGAGTGGAACGGGTACAATCACTGATAACACGAAGTGTCAATAGGGTTGTTCAAAGGAAATGATTTGGACTTGATTCCGTGGTAGATTTGGTCACCTCTTGGTCACCTCTTGGCAAAGTGCGCTTTGGCAGCGCGATTTCGGCTACGGGCGCTGAATGCGCTGGATGAATCGGGAATTGTATAGCCCCTGAACGAGGTTCTGCCCATCTAAGATAAATGTATGTGCATGGTACCCGTAAATATATCTTTCTAAATGACTAAATACTTGAAGGTACATCTGAGTGTCTGTGCGGGAGGAATAACGACATGGCCGGAACTGGGCTGACTAGCGATGGCAGATCCAAGGGGACGTGTTAAAGCTCCGCTCGGCAGCGTCCGACCGTTACCTCAAATCCGCCTCGAATCAACCTCGAATCTGTCGAAATCACTGCAAAAGGTGGGGATATCAAGGCTAGGATTTGATTCGGATGGAATTTCGAGCGAAATCAAAATCCAAATCATCCTGGAATTAAGCGTTACGAGGGTCTTGCGGCTCCCCGATATGCAGATTGGAACGTCTATTCGCGCCTCAAGGCCGCCGCCTGTAAGCTATATTCTAAGATCGATGTGGGGGCTCATCAGGCTATGTCTCAACGAGATACTTCGTCCCATTCGAAGGTACAAGCCACCCGGACGTTCAACTTAGACAATACGCCTCCTTAGCTCAGGCTGGTAGCGGAAGCGACTAGGCTATTCTCACTTCTAAATCGGCTGCATAGCGCATGGAGCGATGACATCACCTGGATACCAGTGCGCAAGACAGGGGATCGGAAGTGGATACCACCAGAAGGCAGTGCGTTGGATGCGTCGGGACCTTTGTGGAGACGCGGAAGATGGCTGTGATTGTTCAAGAAAAAAACTATGAAGTGTCTGAGGAAAATGCACAATGTCAACGACTTGTTCCCCCCATGTCTGCCGTCTCTACCCAGCTCAGCGAACTTGGATGGGAAGCTGAGCCAGCCCACTCTGCATGGATCCCTTTCCACAGAGAATGCCTCGGACGTAGTAGTGCACACGATGTCGGAGAGATCATAGACATCGGCGACACATTGCGCGGCGAAACATGTCACCTAGTACTCACGAATTGCCGCATCATCATACGACCTGAGATGGTGAATCTACTCGAGCAGCTCACGTCATCGTCGTCCGACACGCTTAATCCATGTCAAGGCCATCGCTTGGAAGGTTCGTCGGGCTCTGGTGAGTTGTCATTCCGTTTCCCTCTTTGAATGATCACTTTAGAGTTGGTTAAATCTGATACCATAATCCTCTCACTGTAGGAAAATCGTGTCTGCTCATATTCATCATGGCGACACTTATTCACCAACGCAAGACGTTCCTTTATTTCAACTTCGTAGGAATGGTATTTCTCATCCACCCTGAGGGGGTCTACACACGACCATCATTCGATGGCTACAAAACTTGCTTGCAACCTCTATTTCCACCCGACTCCCCAAGACCCTGGGTACTCGTCGCTCCGCCCAAGAATGGTTACGTCGACCTTCCGCTTGAGCTCCTAGTACCCGAGTTGTTCGTTGTCTACGCTTCGTCGGCATCGGGCTTTAACCACGAAATTCTGCTCAACGATAACCACCTTAACGGATTGCCAATGAAACCACGGGGTCGTAGAGAGCTACGAAAATACTTGTAAGCACCATTTAAAAATACCGTAATCCTCTCCCCCTTACCCTTACCTTAGACATAAACTCATCCTTATCAATGGAAAACGTGTCACTCCTGACAAATTCGTAAAAGCGTATTTTGCATTCGGTCCGGATGATCGAGATATAATGAGATCGTTGTGTAAGGCGCATGAGAGATCTAGCTTTCAGCGTTCATCGAGCGCTCTTTCGGATATACTAAAACGTCGTTACTGACTTTACTTAACCCACTTAACTCTCTATCACTAAGAACTAGTGGTTGCTTTTCCTGTCCTGCCCCATAGAATGTACGATTGCTTCACGAAGCATCTCATGACACCCTCGACAAGGTACTCTTCAGTGGGATGATATCGAATATACTTTACAATGCTTAAACCCTTCTGCCTAGCAGCGTCCTAACCTGCGTCTCCCCTGGGGGGTGGTCAGTAGCGCCCGCCCTCCGCGCGGAGGATAATTTTTGACCTCCAGAGTTTCACACAGGAGGCAAAGACGAAAAGAGGGTACCCTTGAGCAGGGCGGTATCGAGTCTTGGTGCCACTGAGTCAGCCTTCTCTTGGGAAGACCCTCCCCTGCTATAACTCCTGGAGAAGACGTTAAATGGGGGATAGGTACAATGAGATTCACAGCACGAGTCATTGAGATTAATGGGGTAGACAAACAAAAAGACGCATAGAGCATGAGAACCTAGTGAGAAAAAGATAGGAATAGAACCTTCCGAACGGTTGGAAAATTACGAATTATCCGCTGATAGGACCCAGCACAGAAACCTAAAACCCGAAACTAATCCTCTTCCTCCTCCGTGTCTTACCCGTATGTGTATGTCCCTTCTTCGACCCTCTCCCTCTCCCATTCGTAGCAGCCCCCTCTCTCTCAGGTTGACCACCAAGGTCAGCCTCGAGAGAGCCGTCATCCGATTCCCTGCGTTTCCGTTTCGTATGCTGAGAGGGACCAGCAGCAGTCCCCTCATCGTCATCGTCAAGGATAGGAGTAGGAGCTCTCGAATCAATGGCTACGATCTCAGGATTGTTACTGAACCGAACATGGATACCATTGCCACTACCACCACCACGATGACTTTGACCGTCTCGTGAATGTGCGCGTGAGAGAGCCGATGGTAAGGCCGACGTTGATGACAAGGTTGAGGTGAAGCTATGATCGCGTGTAGGAGGTGTTGAATCGGAGTAGAGGAATTTGAGGATGTTTCCTGAAGGAGTGGTGATCTCGTCAACCTGTGCGACGAGGTTTGCTAGGACGTCGGAGAGAGCATCTGGGATGTCAGCCGCAGAAGTGGCTTTGGCTTTCCCATTTTCTTTGCTTACTGTTGATGTCGACGCGGATGCACGGGCAGAAGAAGAGGTGGGGATAGATGAGGACGAAGCAGTGGGATGTAGGGAACGTCTGCTCGATTGGACAGAGTGATTCTTCCCAATTCCGTTAGCCTCAGGCACTGAGGCAGACGCCCCAGGGCGTCTTTGAGTTCCGGGAGAAGTAACCTTCACCGCTTTCGAAACATTGAACTCGAATTCCGCCAACAGACTCTTTCCACTGAAAATACCCATGTCCAACGAAGACTGGAACAGAGGTGCCAACGTCCCTGTCATACCGAACAAGTAAGCCTGTCGGTCCCCACACAACGAAACCATGACAGCGTGGATGGCGTGGATCTGACGAAGAATTGACTGGAAGCTCGTGCTGAGCTCGTCGTCAACATCATGATCAGAATCAAGATCGTAGGGATTGTAATGTGGATGAGGTGGGTGTCCTACTGACGTTCGAAGGAGTGAAATATTGAGTGTGGACGCGTCGTTGAGCAGACTGGATACTTTGGACCACGAGGATATTTCGGACAAGAGAAGCTTGGAGATGTCTGATGCCAGTGCCGGGCTCGGTAGTATAGGCGGTGGCGGCGGCGGTAGAGGCGATGGCGCAGGAGCTATCTCAACACGAGCTGTAGAGACATTGAGTCAAAAGCACCAGTAAAGAACGAATAAAATCACCTGGTATCCGCTCGCCGTTCGAAGCCTCTTCGCAGCGAAGACACTTGTTGACCTGGGAGCGAGCCTCTTCTGAGAGTTTCTTCAACTTAGCCTTGACGATGGATAGCTCATGCTCCAAATCTCCAACCTCTTTCTTCGCCGCTGAGTACATCCCCTTCAACTCAACCTTGTCCGCGTCGGCCTCTTCGAGTTTCTTGTTGGCGGTTTCAAGCGTCTTCTCCAGTTCATCTCGCTGGTTTTCCAACCATTCCATCGCGTTCTTCTCACTGCTTAGCATCTCGACATCTTTCGAGGCCATAGCCAACTGCTCTTTCGCTTCCTCGTACATCGCCTTGACCTCCTCATTCTCTTCCTCCAGCTTCCTCATCTTCTCATCCGCATCTTCAGCCCTCTTCTTCGCCTGCTCAAGCATGTTCTCCAACTCTTCTTTCCCCGCCACCAACACGCGACATCGTTCCTCCACTTGATCAACCTCCTTCTGCATCCTCTCCTTCTCGTTCATCTTCGCACTCTGCTCGACTTCTAACCGGTCTTTGATCTCAACCACCTCCCTCTTCACCAGATCAGCTTCCTTCTTCATCCTCTCCGCCACAGTGAACGCTTCATCCCGCTCTTTCATCATCACTTGAAGCCGCTTGGACTCGGACGACAAAGAAGCTCGCGTGCGGATCCATGCGCTCATAACGTTGTTATAACGTTCTTTGAGCTCGGTAAGTTGGGTCGTTAGGGAGGCTACATCGGTCGGCGTTGGCGTTGAGGAAGACGAAGAGGGAGGCGGTGGAATCG
This sequence comes from Pleurotus djamor, assembly GCA_029747585.1. Taxonomy (NCBI): domain Eukaryota; kingdom Fungi; phylum Basidiomycota; class Agaricomycetes; order Agaricales; family Pleurotaceae; genus Pleurotus; species Pleurotus djamor. The sequence continues at coordinate 9,596 of JAPEVF010000191.1, read as the reverse complement.
AAGAAGATCGCGACGCAGCTTCTTGATCAGGTTCGACTACATCGGTTTGCGTATGAGCATCCGAGAACGTGTTCTTGTTCGCAGTGGCAGTAGCGGCGATCTTCGCTACATCTACCTTGAACGCCTCAAACTCACTAACCGCGGTGGCGTACCGTGCTGCACAAGCTTCGTATTCGGTTTTGAGGTTGGATAATTTCAGGTTCGTAGCCTATAGATAAGATGAAGATAGGGGGGAAGGAGACGCTCGTTAGTTCTTTAGGTCAATGAAAGGGATTTGACGGCTTTGAAAACCGACCTTCAGCTCAATCTCCAGTCCATCTTTCTCTTTCCGTATATTGGCATGCTTTTCCTCCGCCAGCATCCACCTCTTTGCATCCTCCTTCGTCTTTTCGCTCTCCCTTCTCTCCCTCTCTTTCTCATCTTGCTCCCGTTCCTTTTCCCTCTTCTTCCTCTCTTCCTCCTGCGCTATCCTCTCATTCTCATCCTTCCTTTGCTTCCTCATTGCGGCATCCTTCCACGCCACCAACTCATCCTTCTCCTTAGCCAGACTGATAATACGCTGAGCTTGTACACGATCGCGCTCAGTACACTTGTCGAGGTGTTGTTGGTGGGTTACCTTTAGCTTGTCGCGTTCGGTTACCACGAGCTAAAGAGGGATCCCAATAAATTGGAGTAAGAATCAGATCCATTGATGAAACGAAAATAAGGAGATACCATACCTTCATCTTAGCATTAACATCCCTCACCTGTCCACGTAGCTGAAGCACCTCAGACTTCGCCTCTTCTTCCTTACGCTCCCTCTCCGGCTTTCCCTTCTGCCACTCTTCGTACTCCTCCACCCTCTTTCTCTCAACTCTCACTTTGTCATTCTCCTTTCTCACCTCTCCGTTCTCCGTTCTCAGCGTTTCACTCTCGCGTTTGATGTCATCGTCTTGAGTGACGAGCCGTTCGATAGCACCTTTAAGAGCGCCGAATTGTGTGGCGATAGCTTGCCACGGTGGAAGGGATATAGAGCTCGACGTCGTCGTGCCCGTACTTGATCTTGTCGCATTAGATGACTGAGGGGTCGTGGTTGTCGTTGATGATGCCGATTTCGTGGTAATCGTCGTACTAGATCCTTTACCCTTGTCCGTAGCATCATTACTGCTCGACTCAGATGCCGACAATCGACTCAATACCTCAACCAGTCCAAGCAACATCTCCAAAACCTTGGCTCCTTCGCGATCATGTCCCTCCTTCTCACGTTTAAACGCTACCTTAATAGCAGAGAGGTTCCGTTTGAGAGTAGCGTTCTCGGTGATGAGCGCTTGCAGCTGCTTCGTTGATTCATATTGGTTTTCCTTTGGGGGGTCGGTAGATGAAGAGGGTGGGTTGGAAGGCGTACTAGAAGAGGCAGCGGCAGAAGAGGTTGTTGAAGTAGAAGCGGAGGTTTGAGATTGGGGATTTGAAGACCAAGCGGTGGGGGTTGAGGTGGGGGCGGTGGCATGTGTTCTCAAATGCAAAAAAGGCCGTGACGCCGTGCTTCGAGGTGGAACACTGGTAGATGGGGTAGAAGACGATGGTGTGGCTACGGATGTAGTCGAAGGCGTGGAGGGTGGTATGGTTGGATTCGATCGGGTTGGCGCCGATGTTGGCGCTGGTGTCGAGGTCGCTGTTGAAGGAGCTGATGTAGCCACAGAGTTCTTAGGAACAGGGGCAGTTGTAGGTGGATAAGCCGGCGTAGGATGCTGCTTCGTCGTTCTCTCCTCTGCAGATGTGGGAGGCATGGAACGCTGTTCATGGAGGCCAGGTGATGTAGATGATGAAGCTGTAAGCGTAGATACAGGTATAAGCGCGTTTACACGATTATCATTCTGATTATCGATCACATTATCGGTCTTGGCTTTAGCCGCCCGAGCACCAACAACGCTGCTGCCGTCATTCTGAGCAGCGAATGTTCCTAATGTGGCGCTGGGATCGACAGCTGGAACAACTGGAGCAGTAGGTAAAGAGGCGCTGGTGGTGGTATTAGAGGGAGCGCCTGAGGAAGACGATTTGGTGGAGCTACTATCCAATGGTTGACTAGACGAAACCACGGCAGGAAGTGACGCTGAAGAAGCAACTGAAGTAGATGGCGGAGATATACGCCGTTTCTTAGCTGGAGGTAGTCCTTGTCCCTTTGCCAGTGTGTCCAAGGCTGATTTGCGTGGTACACCTGAAGGAGAGGTTCCTGTCGTTTCCGGAGCCGAAGCCTCTATGCCCATCGCGGCCGACGTCATTGACACGGTCGTAGGAGAAGGAGAGGCTGTCTCTACAGACGAAACTGAAGCACGACGAGCAGCGTCCTTTGGTTCCTTTACCTTGGCTCGTTTTCGTGCCTTCTTCGGTTTCGTTTGCGGCGAATCTAGGCAGGTTGTATTCGCGGAGGTAGGTTTGGATGTAGTAAGGGAGAGGGGGAGAACAGAGGGAGCAGGGATTATTCCGGGTCCAGACAATCGCGAGAATGAAGGGGAGAGTGCGAGGACATTCGTACCGGGGATGTATTGGATATCCGTTCGTAAAGAGGTCGCAGCTGCAGTGGGAGGAGGCTTTGAATTTCCTGCCGCAGAACCTTCTTTCAAGCCAGTAGTAGCGTCATCCTTGGTTCCTTTCGTGGTAGCATTGACTGATCCGCCAGGTGATTGAGTAGTAGCCGAAGTCGAAGCAGACTTCGATGATACAGAGTTGCCCTTGGAACCAGCCGCATCCTTACTCTTTTGAGTGGGTGCATCCACCTCCATTTCATCACCACCAGAAGCTCCTGCGATCGTAGATGATACCTTCGACGAGCTCTGTGGTTTCTTAGCAGCAATTTCCGAGGATGCTTCGTCGGCGTATTTGGTTGCAGTCGAGCTAGAGGCAGATTTCGTTGACGCTGTGACTGAATAGTTAGAAGGACGCATCACGATCACAACGAACCGGATGACTCACCACCGCCACCAGAAACGATCGTACTCGGCCTCCACGAACCATGCGAGCTTTTCGCACCGCTACCACCACTTCCGTTGCCACCACCACCCGTACTCGCAGCTACGTCAGCATCTTCACTCGTGTTTGAATCGTGTTTTGGTGGTGCTCGAAAGAAAGAAAGTGACGACAGGCTCTCCAGCGCGAATCTGGCGGTAGGTGTAGGTGTGGGTTCAAGCGGACTTCCAGGTTCAAAGACTTCTTTGGATTTGGGTTTATCTTTCCGCGACGGTGAACTTGAGCTCATTACTTGGAGAGTCCGGTCTCCGAAGAGAAATCGCGATCGAGGGGAATCGGACGGCGCGGTAGAATGGGAGGCGTAGGATTGTTCGGGTTCGCCGAAAGGAAGGTGGTCCGCCTTCGGCGCTTATAGTACGACCTATCGGAAAATGGCTAGACGCCCTTCAGGTTTACCTCCAACATCCAACATCAGTCTAACATCTTATTTCATTTCCAACGCGACGGATTCAGGACTTTATCACCCATCCTCACAGTACCCTATAGATTCGTGAAAGACAAAGGTGAGCATCCAAATCTCTTCCTCATGCCTCTCCGTACTCGAATCGCCCAATTTACGAAATTTCTCCCCTAAAAGTCGATGCTCAGATTGCTCTCTTTGTTGAGGTTTGGAAGTAGGAATGAGACGAATAAAAAGGCGAAGCACAATGGAACCAACGGTGCAACGTCTATGGAAAAGCTGAGGGTCGACATGGAAAGGAGATACAGCGACGATACTGTGGTTCACAAAGCTAGCGGTGGTGAGTCCACTACACGCGAGAGCACTGGTCGCCCAAGAAACAAAGTCTAATCTACTGTTCCGCCTTTCCTTTTCAGAGGCCAACAGAGAATACCACCCTTCGGCCCGTGCCCAAGAGCCAGTCCTTTCCTGCGCCAATCACGTAGATGTATCTCGTCTAGAGATGATCGAAGAACAACAAAAGGAGATTCTCTCGCTCCTGAGAGATATCTCAGTTGCATTAAAAGACACGAATAATATACAGAGAGGCACCACTCGCGAAGCTAGCGCGGTCGTAGTGAGTCAACTCCTATCCTACATCCTTTCTACGCAAAGACACATTTCTTCTCCTCAGGCAAAGCCACGCAACCATCTTTCCAAGCCAAAACCAGAAGATGGTCTCCCCAAACCAGAATTCATCTCACCCCATCTCACACACACCGAGATCCTCTCCCAAATCACCCCTCTCGACCCCTCTTCTCCCTCCTATGCCCCTGCCAACCCACAAAAACGGCGCGAAAACCTCTGGCCTGAATGGCTCCTCGCCAACCCAGGTATCGTTCTGTACGAATTGTATGAACTGCGCTTGATGCCTATGCTTTATACGTTGGGTATTGCGTTTGATTATGAGAGGGATGGAGTGGGGATGATGAGAATGAGAGGGTATGAAGCGCTGTGTGAGGATATTGAGCGGAGGCGTCAACACGAGAATGTGAATGGAACAGTCAAGGTGAAAACGGTGAAGTTAGCTTAGAATGTGATCAAAAAGGGGATGCGAGGATGAGAGTGGACTGGCGACGAGAAACGGAAAGAACGAGACGCTGATCATGTACTTCATTTACATTTCAAAGAATACACATATTTATCTCTCATAGAATTCACCAATTTCGACTAGAAGAATGGTCATAATGAATTTTCGGTGATGGTTCAGTTGGATATACTCCCAATGGAGTCATCTTTCCAAGAAGATTTGAGCATCTCGACGCGCCGGCGGGGAGTAGCCCGTAGCCCTTCCCATGGTTCAGCCTAAATATTCACGAAGTTTTGTCCACGACGGAATTGGTATGCTCGCAAGTAGATTACATTACATTCAAAGAAAGAGAAGTAGAGACGGTCACGTAAATACCCACGAGACTCTGATCAAGCACCTCTAACACGAGACACCTCAACCAGGGAAGCTGCTCTGGCCGCCATCGAGGGCTTGTAGTCTTGGAGAACGCCATAAACATGGCAATCGCGGTTCTTGACTGACGGTGTTGCTTTGTCCTTGCTTTCCAACGGCGCGTTGAAGACATGTTGAAGGATATTTGTCGCCGGTTGCGCTTGCCATCTCTCTGTCCGGTCCGCAATGCGCTCTGCCTCGTCACCGTTTCTGTACTTCGCAAGTGAAGGCGCCTTCCACGGCATCATCCCATACCACTCCAACTTCCACGGCAATTCCCCATCCTCCCACCGAACTCCTCTCATCTCCAAGCTCTTCCCACCAACAAGCCCGAGAAACTCATCAGCGACCCGGAAATTCCTCACACTTCCACTCCTTCCCATCCCCAGTGCCCTCCTCAAACAGTCCTTCCTGAAGAGACGAAGATTCTCCCACTCCACCTGTGATGCGGAAGATCTGACTTCGTCAAGAGTGAGCCATCCGATTTGGAGGAGTCGAGAGATGTTGTGTGGCTTTGTGTTGAGCGGCTCTTTCTCAGCACGTTGGAAAGACCCCTCGTTCGCGTCTATGTCCATGCCACTATCGTTGTTCCAGGGGTGGCCACTAAGCGAAGGGGAGGTACGACTCGCACACGCGAGGTCAAACGCCGTCAGCGCGACGTGCGGGTTCCAAGCAGCCGGAGTGACTGTGGCCATATTTCCTATTCGCTGAGTCGTCACCGACGTACTCGCGCCAGGAATCCCGAAACGCCGTAAGGACGCCCGTCCTTTGAGTAATCGAAACGCGAGCATCTTCTTCGCCAGATGAACGTCTGTGGTAGTACCAAAGACATACGACGACTCGGAAGCGAACTTGAAGGCAAGTGGTCGGGATCGTGATCGACGCTTTCTGGGGCTCGGGCTTGTGGTGAGGTGACGACTACCAATAGAGTCCGTGAGTCTGAGTCGCGTTTTAACTTTGATGTTCTTCGTCTTTCCTTTCGCTTGGACGTTACCACGCTTGTGTGGTACAACGCGACTGAGCGTGAAAGGCGGGAGTAATGATGAGGGCGTGTTGTCCGTTGCCGGAGTCGATTCCATGCCTTCGACACCCAAACCCCCGTCATCTTTCCCCATCTCGGTGGTGTTAGTACTGAGTGAGAAGTTCCCAAGTGTGTTTGAGAAGGGAATCCACGAGCGAGCCCAAGGCCACAGTAGGAAATTTGAGAGACCTGAATTGTGGTTCGTTGGACACATAAAGGATCAAGAGTGTCGAAAGTGACAAAGGGACAATGACTCGATGATTGGCGAGGATGCTGATAAAGGCAATTGAAAGGCAGCACAAGACACCGAAGCTATACAAATCACTCGAATGAATGGTTTGGTCGCTTGGGAATGGGTAGCGATGGGTCGTGGTGGTAGCCTGTGGCAGACGGGACGAACAAAGAAGTAAGATCGACGCGCCACCAAACTGGGCCACATTAGGTAATCTAATCTAATCAATCTCATAATCTATGGGGACCACTAGGGAGGCTCTCCTGTTTAGCTTTTCCAACTTCGTCGATCCCTCTAAGTCGTAAGTAAAAGTGTGATGAACCGGGTAAATGAAGGCGTAAAAGCCAGCGGCTAAAAGATGTCCATACAGTCAACTACTCTGTACACGTTGTGCCGTTACCCTTAGCTTCCTAGACGCATACTCACGCGCCCACATCAATCCCTTCTTTCGCTAAAACGAACGCATCGTAGAGCAGCCTCCGCTTCTCCTTAATACCAATGTTCTTGGCCCAAGAACTCTCATCGCTCCGAAACTCCCGCTCAGGCGCACACACAGTTCCACGTTCACCAGCAGGGATGACGCGATAAACTCGCATCGCAAGATCCACTTCGGCTTCAGTGAACCCATACACGCATGACGGATTGTCCATATACGCTCGAGGGATATCGCATGTGGGGAATCTTCGAGCGATGCGACGGGGGTGTTGATTTGGATTGCGATAAACGTTAAGACTGAAATCACGGTGATGTTGACTCATACGGCGTTGTGCTTTCCGATTTGTTTGGGGGTGAGTTTGTGTACCTTTGTCAGCGTAGGTAATACTATCGGTTGGGCGCTATAGCGATGTCATGAGTTGATTTCTGACGTCGGATTAGGGATGGTGCGTACGTGGTCCTTCGATGTGTACGAGGGCCCTCTCTTGAAAACGAGACGCTCAAGTACATCGATCCTTGATTCCAGCATCTTCACCTTTTCTTCAAGGTCTGTCCCTTTTTCATCCTTTGATTTCCCACCGCTCCTTGAATGAAGAGGACGAGTCGTTCGAGCCACCTCGTCGCTTCTCTCAGATGGTCCGCTTTCATGTGGCATATAAATTCCATGGTATTCAGCCTCAAACAGCGCTGTACAGTGAGGCAATGAGCGGGAAGATGTCTGAGCGATGGCGAAATGACAGACGCACTTGAACACACCGTCTCTGTTTCAACTCTTCCTTCGTACTCGGCACCTTCCGATGCATTGTGCTCTGATTTCTCCGTCAATTTCTTCTTGTTCCACTTCTTCTTCAATCTGCTCGAACATGCGGAGCGCAGCGCGTCCAACCACCGAAATCGAATCTTATAAATGACGTTACTAAGTAGACAATCGAGAAAGGGGCTACCTCTAGGCTGAACGTACCATNCGGTCACACATTAGCAATGGATGGGGCAAGTTTTTGAGGTCGGGGTCTCGAGTATGCGAAAGGATGTTGAAGTGCAGGTCGACTCTCGTGTTATGTACTTGTGGAAAGCAGTGAAGATAGGCGGTGAGTCGATGGAAACCATGGCTACCGAAAGGAGGGGCGTCAGGAGGTTACAGTAGCACCCCAACGGATGGTTTGCGAAAGTATGATGTAGAAGCGGAGGCGCACATATACTCCTCGTTGGCTCAGTTGGTAGAGCGCCTCACTAGTACGAAAATCAGCTGATGAGGAGGTCAGTCGTTCAAATCGGCTACGAGGAAGCTTCCATTGTTTTTTCCTCGTATCATCCATCCGGTACCATCGTGTTTCTAATGCGCTTCTGACGGTCTTTGGTAGGAGCGAAGCGAGTAGATTGCGGGAAGATTATACGTATCAAAGGTGGTGAGTGCGATTCGTAGATGTCGTCAACTCTACATATAAATATAATAAATGAAACAGAATATTGGGGACCGTGTTCTGACTTGGTCACAAGCGACCGCAGCTGGCGAACCACCCTGCATCGAGCAGTAGCTTAATGGTGGCCGTGATGGTGTCCATGGTGGTGGTGGTGACGGTGACGGTGGTGCCAGTCCACACCATCAACATTCTCTACGTTTTCTACGGCTTCGATGTTCTCCACGGCGTCGAAGGCGTCTTCAGTAGGCGCAGNCATGGTAAACACGGAGGCGAAGATGGCGGCGAAGATTATGGTGGCACGCATGATGGTGTGGAGGCTTCGGTAGACTGTGCAACACAAGGGATGACGGAAGCAGCGTGGAAGAGGCATCGATGAGTATGATAAATCCCGCCCGGGGACAACAGGAAAAGCTCACCTGGTAGGCTACTGAAGATTGAGGGATCACTGATGAAGGGAACACCCTCAACAAACAGCGAGCTCGATTTATAGTCGGTCGCACAGCGCCATGGTCCATGAGTTGGAGACACTATACCACACCTGGGATAGCTCAGGCTACGTGACACCGCGGTCCGAGTTCGAGTTCCAAGGGGCCATGATCGTCATAGGCTAGCATAGACATAGTTAGAGGTTTGGAGTGACAGGAAGAATTCAAGAGGAGGATAACTCCGTAGACGCTTGAGCGTACTAGAAAGGACACTAATGCCACGGTGCGATTTAGTATTTGGTACTAAGGTCTGGCTGGGTTGCCTTGGACACATCATGTGTGACGCATGGAGCGTATTGTGTGCTCCAGTAGATAATCCGTCGCGTTAATCCGGCCTCACGCTGAGAAGGTCAAGGGAGATCGAGCAGTGGGTGTACTCTATCTGCAAGGTGATGGGTCTTTCGGCAAGGACAAGCCAGCTATCGGAGACGTGTTTCCCAAACGCTATCATATCCATATCACCAAGACAAATCGTCCCCGTAGTATCGACGGAGAGAAAAGCGATCGTCTTGGACGGAAGGTGGGAACCGCAACCTGGACGTGTATTTCAAATTAAGCATTCTTCATTTATTTGAGGACGGACTGGTCGCGCTAAGTCTCCGCCCCTGGTCTACAGTTATTTCCAAGTAGGTGCCGAGGACATCGAGCTAGGAATGGGGGAACAGTCGTGGTGGGATGGGGAAAAGATGAAAGAGCGTCTAAGCTAAGCGCCGAAACAATCATACTTACATAACACCGCCACCGGAACAACGGCAACAACTTGCACTATGGTTTTCGGAGCGGGTGAAAATGATCTGCAAGTTCAGTAGGAAAAATGGTGTCAATGAGACGTGTACCGGCGTACCTTAACCTGGGGTTCGGGGCAACGATCCCGAAAACGGAGGAATTATTCATAGTTACTTTCAGTGGGTATATTATCCTGATTCACCCGTCATATTTTCAGGATATACATGTGGTTCCTGGGTATCGGAAACATGGTTTGAACATAGTGAAACCTCGTGAGGGAAATACTCCGGGAAACCTGTCAATGGAGCATGGGGGGCGAGTGAAAATAACCAAACTGTGATGGAATGATATTTGGCGCGAATAGTGCTGGTACATTTGGTAGTACGGTAGAAT
>JAPEVF010000190.1:2684-75032 GCA_029747585.1 Pleurotus djamor | reverse complement strand
CACGCCTGGCGCGCAACAGTCTACAACCTCACAGACCACGACCCCTCCGACCTCTGCGCCCGCTCCGAAGTCGATCGGATCTACCGCGTCCACCATAGCACCCCCCTCCGTTCGTCGAAGGGTGTGAAATCGACGGTGGGGACGAAGGAGGTGGATGTACGGGAGGTGGTGAGGAGGAAGGTGGTGCTTGGGGAGGAGGTGGGGAGGAGGAGTGTGGGCGAGGAGGAGATGTTGTATGGCTATCATGCGAGTTTCGCGAGGAGACATCGGGAGAGGACSGSCGTKGTRMGGGGRAAGGATGGGGAGTTTGTCAAGTCGTCTTCCTCGTTGGCGAGTGGCTCGTCCACTTCGTCGGTCGCTAGCGGCGCGAGCGAGGTACCGGGGTTCAAGCGACCCGTCATTGAGAGTGCGTACCATCTTCCCTTCTCTTTTCCTTCCTCTCAACCATGTACTCATCGTTTGTGTTTCGTTTAGCACGCTCCTGGTCATACGACTCCCACCCCTCCCTCTACACACCCATGAAAATGCCAGACAACGAGGGAAAGAAGCTGTTCTTGTTTAATGAGCGCGAGGTCGTTGTCCGTCGGTGAACGTCGAGTTCACCCCCATGTGGTTTATATTCTTGTCTTTGTCATTGTGTTCGTTTTCCTTACCGGGTTCGGGTTTCTTTCTTGGATTTATCCTCTCTACTCTTCTCGTTGCATCGCTATCGCTTTTTCCCTTCTCATTTCTTGCTCGCTCGCTATCCCGTTCGTTCCCTCCCCATCCACCCATACTCTCTTACCCCTCTCGCATTCAATGGTCGTTCTCGCTGCACTCTCACAATGCTATCGGATATCCTTATATCACCATCATCGCACTACCCATCTTCATCGTCATACCATACCATATCATGCACCTCATTGCAACATACTACCGCACATCGCACATTGCACAAATCAAAATCTACTTGCATACCATCCTCTACGCACTATGGGACTTGGGAACGAACGGGACCTCCTCTACCTCTACCTTCTCACTTCGCAACTTCTCACTTCGTATCAACTTGGGATTGTGTATAACGTGTATTGTGTATCATTATCGTCTCTCCCCTTCAACTACTCTTCCTCCTCTCCCCCCTTCCTCCCTTCAACTACCCCTCGTACTTCATCATACTACTCTTCCCCCGTATTATTCGTGTTCATACTTTACTACACTTTCTTGTCATACTTTTTTGGGGGACATACGCTACTTTCCGATTTCACGACTTCACGAACTATTACGACGCTCTTGACTGCTTACTACTCTATACCTCACGCTATATACCTTACGAATGCACGAATCATTCAATTATTCATGTTATGATTGTTTGAGTTTGGTTGAGTGAGTTGTCGTTATGGTTGAGTTGAGCGCCTTGGTGCGTTGAGTAAGGCCTAGCATACGTCGTTGTCGTCGTTGTCGTGGTAGGTAACATGGTATGGTGGTAATATGGTAATATCATTATGGTAAGGTGATGAACGCCGTCGTCCCTTCTTCCCCTTCCCCTTCCCCTTCATATCTATCTCTTGATCAAATCACACCACACGCCAAATAACGCTCGAACTCAACGTTATCTCATATCAACGGAAACAAGGTCCATTCCTCTCATCCATACTCCGTTATGAACCTCCAAAATGGAACGAGTAAATCGGACTTTGCCCACATGATGACGTCTTGATAAACGAAACCACGACACGAGAAAGACAAAAGGGACACACTATAAACGAGACAAGAAAGACAATAAATTGAATCAAAATAAAACAAAATCGGGGTTCATACATTCCTCCCCTTACTCTATCTACCCTACTCCCTACTCCCTACTCCCTACTCTTCCCCGTCCTTACTCTAACTAGAAAGAGAGAAAGGAATGAGGGAAGAAAAGAGGACAAGGCGAACAGGATCCTCCGGACCGATTCTTCTGTGTTCCTTTTCCTTTTATGGTGTCAAACTCGCTCAAAGTTCGACTACGACCTTCGGAACAAACTTGGAACTTGGAATGTACATACCCCGATCCTCCGATACCCTCCAAGGTAACACCCTCCAAGCTCCAAGGTAACACCCTCGAAGTAACCTTGACTTGACTTGAAGCTTGACTTGACTTGACTTTTCTTGACTTGAAGATCCCGTCGTTACGCATGAATCAACGTGAAGCTCATGGATACTCCCTTATACTTACTTATGGATATGCATATGCATATGGATGGGTACGCCCGAAGCGACGATTATAAGTAGATACTCTAGAGATTATACACGTACACGTACAAGACTTAAGCGAACGGCCCGCCCGCTCACCATAGCACATACGATTGACCGAGTATCCACCGAGCCCATCTCATCCCACCTATGATCATCACCAAACACATCACTCATCACTCGTCACCTCGGACACAATCACCTTACTCTGCACACTTACATGAGCTACGCGAAAACACAAAAACATACGGGTGTACCTCAACCACACGCCATCACGCTCAAATGCATAACCTCCGCCGTAAGTAGCTAAGCGAAACGTTGGATGATGCACATTGCACACTGGACACGGTGAATCGGTGAATGCGGTGAATCGGTGAATCGTCGGTTTAACCCACTCACCTCGGCCGTGATGGGAAGTGGTAAGTGGGAAATCCCCCTGGATAAGGGGGTAAGGGGCCTTTTTGACCTTTCAACTCTTTGAATTCTTTCAACTCTTTGAACTCTTTCAACTCATGCGACGTGGATCTCGACCAGAAAGTACTTGCAAAGTCACACGCAAGCGTCAACGTTGCATGCTGGCACGTCGCTATCATTAGTATGAAGATCCACAAGGAGTATCATACTCACATGCACATCTCTCAAGGCATCAGTATGAGTATACTCTAGGTATGAGTAACGAGCCTAGAGTCTCCCTCCTTCCTACACGCTCACCAAACGCTCACGCGCACGCTTCACGCCACCTACGCACTGCACCCAACCTACTCTCCTCCCATTCGTCAACGCACCCCTTCCCTGAACTTCCAAGCTCAAGCGCTTGTGAAGCAGGGCTAACAAGTTACAACACGCCACCATTCCACCATTCCACCATTCCACACCTCATACGGTTAACTAAGGAACCAATCAACTAATTAGCCAATCAACGCAACCACCACCGAGTCAACAAGCCAATGGGATGCCTGAATTACTGATAGAGGTTGAAGGGAGGTACTTAGAGATGGTGGAGAGACTAACGACGATTGGCCAACCAGGAGAAGGCGATGAGGTTCGGTAGTATTCACCGAGTAAAGCAACGAAATAAGATTCTCGTAGTGAGTGAACCTCTCCGTCGCGTCTTCCACCCTTCCATATGCCTCCACCCACCCATCCCTCCCTCCCTTTCTTCTACCTTTCTATCGACTCTCGACGCGTTTTCCATCTTTCAAGGGTACCCCCAGCGCATCAACACAATTCCAGTAGTTTCTCACTATCAGGGCTGCACAGCGGGGAAGTTCAACGTTCAAGGTTTTGGGTCGTTGCCTTCGGCTTCGTAATGACCTTTTATGGGATAGTCTACTTCCCTACCTATATCAAGTTATCAACAGTCGGTTATGKTTTTTTTCTTTTAAGTAACGGGATCTCGTTGTCGTTGCCATAAGTATTCAATCTAATAAATAAACCCTTCCCCTTGAGTTGTTCCCCTTGAGTTGGTTATGTACTCGGGTATACTTACACTCGGTTAGGTTATGAGAGATGAGAAAAGCGGAAGCAAATTTTTATATCTCCCTTTTTCTCATGGAACTTTACATACGCGCGTATGTTTAACCTGGAGGATCTACGTAACGTAAAACCATTACAACATGTATGTTGTTACAACCGACCTGCTTCTTGATTAATCTCAAATTCTCAATCCCATCATCCATGATAAGTAATCCAACATCCACGCTTCGAGTCCTCAAGACGTCAGCCTGAGTATGAAGTATGAGGTACGAAGGTATCATGAGGTTAAGGGATTTTCGACCGACGAAAACCGTCCAACGGTCGTAATAAAGCAGCAACCACAAGGAGGAACATATACCTGTCATGCTCGACCCTAGATTCCATGTTTATACCATCATGCGTACGGCGGCCGATGCACTGCTTCCTACCACTAACCAAGCCCAAGGGTACCCTCTTTAGCTCACGGCGTCCAACCCACCGCAGGCCCCGTTCAAACGTTCACTCTTACGCGTCGTGGACAACCTTGTTTGAAGGAGTCCCGTCCTAATAGTCCTATAATATGCTAGTTGCTGTCGAAGCATCCGAATCGCGAACATATTATTAGTGTTACCCAAAGATAAGAGCGAGCGAGAAACGCGTACGTACGTATCCACCACTCAACGGAATCACTTACAACAGCAACTTACAACTTGCGACGCACCACCACCGTGACCTCTTCACCCCCAAGTAAACCCGAGTGATGAGTCCAAGCCCAGCCAGCGAACTAAAGTTCACCGCCCCAACGTCATCCCACATCCCACATCCATCCGTCGTCCGAACGAATCCGACGCGGAATAACCTCTGATAACAACCCGGGACGAATTCGAAAGCCCTAAACCTCTAATATGTAAAATACCGCTTACCATTTACCGAAGAACCACCGTTACCTCAACCTGCTAAACGTTGTCGCAATCAGTTCAAATGTCCGAATTCGTCGTGTTGTGAATTTGTAACCCCCCTCACGCGATAGGCCAAGCGAACCATAACCACTCGAATTGGGGAAACACTCGAAATGGGTGGGGACGAAGCGGGCACCCGAACGTCGGAAAGGTAACAAAACGGAAGGGTAAACAAACCACCAAACCACCAACGGAAGGAAAATGAGGGAAATAACATGAACCGGGTAAGTAGGCCACCAAGCATAGCCGGGGCGTCTCTTCACCTCTTCGATCACTCCGTCGAATGTGATGAGCTAAAAAAGGGGGCACCGACGCTGAAGCACCGATGCTACCAAATGCTAGGGCGGGTACACCCTTCAGGGACAAGGAGAAGCAAGGGGGACAAGGGGCGGAATATTTGGGTCGATGGCAATCGTTGGATCGTTGATCGAATCGTTGAATCCGTTGAATGTTCGTGTCTATGATCGACGTGGGGTGGAGCGCTCGAGCTCGTCGTTCCACGTTCTACGCTCCACGAAACGCGTCCGCGCGTGTCTTACACCTCCCTATATACGTACTCGCACTCTCGGAGGATGCTAGAGGAACGCGGAACGCGAGATGTTAGTCAAGACGCGTCGTCGCAGAAAGCACTCACCCCGTCGTCACCCCAATTTCACTCACCACTCATCGCAATCTCAGAATAGGGTCCCCGCCCTCAACCCGCCCTTGCGGGCCTTTTCTCCGTCTCCTTGCCAAGTTCACGGCGTCACGGCCTATCGCATTCCTCAACGAATTTGCAAAAAAAAAGACCCTGGAATATTTTACTTCCGCACCTAGACCTCTCTCTGTTTCTGTTTATGTAGACCCCGACCCCGACCAAACCAAGGTGTCGGTTTCGCCGAACCGAAGAAGGGTTCAGCTAACGACCACTTGCGCTAGGACTTAGCAAATGAGTGGCAAATAGCAATCGCAACATGTAACGATGTGCATAACGTATGCCATGCACGCACATGCATGATGCATTCCGTTTTCTACGACATAGAGTTAGGGTTAACCGTTGAACGTTGAACATCAGACCGCGAAGGGAGGGAAGGAAGCACGAACTTTCTTCGTTTTTTGTGCTTTTTCGGGTTTTTCTTCTCCCGAGTTATGTTCGCTATGTACTCAAGAAAGTCTACCCAATGACCAGCTTGAGGAGGTTAAGGTCTCGAATTTCTAGAGCTCAAGGAAAGAACGCACCCCCGAAGATAGATATCGGTGTGTTTGAAC
The DNA here is from genome assembly GCA_029747585.1 of Pleurotus djamor. Lineage (NCBI taxonomy): Eukaryota > Fungi > Basidiomycota > Agaricomycetes > Agaricales > Pleurotaceae > Pleurotus > Pleurotus djamor. Next base: position 69,159 of record JAPEVF010000190.1, on the reverse strand, counting down.
ACCGGCGGGACAATCTTTTCCAGGCTGCAAATTGCAATCGCAACCACGCACGACAGGGAAAATAATACATGGACCCACAAAGGCGGGACGCCGTACCGATGCCCGTTTAGTCTTCTCTAGAAAACGCGTTCGCGCCGTGTGGTCGGTACAGCCACCTGCCCGTAAGGACATGGAAGCTGTTGCTAGTGCAGTCTGCACAAAACGCGTGTCCTGCAGCCTCAGGTGCTCCTCGTGACCGTTTCAAGTTCCAACGAAAACGTCCTTCCACATTCAGAAACTGATCAAAACAGAGTCCAGACCCTCCGGAGGAATCCACCATGCACAAACGACGTCATCGCTGATGGACCGCAGTCTACCTTTTTCACCTTCCGTTTCCCGCTGTTTGATTCACCTGTGCTTCCCCACACAAGTCAAGCTTTTCCCCAGTCCTTCCCCAGTATCCCCAGTATCCCCAGTCCACGCGAAGAATGACCTTATTCACTGCGTCACTAACTGTGGACTGTGGAATACAGGGTTGGATTCAGGTCAAAACGGAATTTCATCTATGCGGCGCAGCCCCAATTCGAGTCGATTATGACGACATAGGCTAAGCAAGTAAGAACAGCTAAGTCGACAATCGAGCATTGGTCAGTTGGATACTAAGCGAGAAACTGAGCACAAGACCTACCTTACTACGTTATAACTTATCCCTTCCCCCATGCCCATGATCCATGATCCACGCAGCCGTTATCCGTATCCATACGGCCATCTGAAGGACTTAGCCATTCCGCATTCGAAGATCGGATCGGAACGTCATGATGACCAAGTGACCGTAGTAAGCCTGTAGGGCACTAGGGTAGCTAAGTCATCCGTGGAAACAAAGCCACGAAGCTGTGAAGTGGGGATAGTCACTTACCACCAACGACTTGCACAAGTGAAGGGATTAAAGTCGAAGGGATTAAATCACCCTTGACAACGCGTGCACACACGCAGTAGCACCTGACAAACCGACCACCACCGAGGGGTCAGCAATCAAGGTCTAGCCACGAGACCACGAGACCACCAAGGTACGCCATGTTTTTTTCTATGAGTTTCTGTCCGATGCCGTTAATCAGTGATTAGGGTGATGGATGATCAAAATAGGCATTTTAAGAAAGAGGTTGCCTAGGACTTACCCCGGCGTGTTCGTGACTTGTGACCTTAAGGCTTGAGAACAAGGGGGAGAATGTCGAGGAATGTTCTTGTTCTCCGGCGGACCTGGCTGGGAAATAGGGAGTATTGAATCTGGGGACAAAGGACGAGAAAAAGAGGTAGAGTCGCGTGCGGGGTAAGATGTAACGCGAGAAGGGAAGACAAAACAAGTGAATTGTGTTGGGTTCTCAATTCAAGTGATCCTTCGGCCGTAAAGATAGACAAAGATATGATTGATGACGGCTTGACAATGTCTGAGAAACAGAATATAAGTTGGGTATACACCATACATATCACGGTCGTGTGAGAACTGAGACTTAAAACCTAAGAAACGAGAAATGAGATAAATGAGTAACCAATGGGAACGGGGGTGGAAGGTCCACGAAGGACCTATCAAGACGGGCAGGGACTCACACAATTCAACGCGTATCGACATAAACGCGTGCAAGTGGCTCTTACTGGGAAAATCCCCCAAAACCCAGTCGCGTATTTCCACGAGAGACCATATGGTCTTGCCGAGATTACCTGGGACCTCTCCGTGTTGATGTCAAGGGTATCCGTATCCATCCCCTCCAAGTGTCAGACTTAACACTTAACAAGCCGATGCGCAGGAGGGGCCGAAGACATAAAGATAGGCGGCCGAAGAGCGGTTGTATGTACTGCGGTTGTATGTTCGAACTTTGTTGACCTGTCAAGTGCAGTTAACACACAAGAATAGCCATAGACATATGCGAGGACATACTTTGGAGTCTGGAGATAGGTGGAGAGATACACATATACGTACACGTCCTGAACGTAAGCTTCTTCGAGATGTCAAACTTCAGCTTCAACGTTTATGGACGGTGTTTGCGTGCCCATCGTGCATTCTACACAAGTAACCAAGTCTAGACGAGCCGGCGCATCTCGTAAGCCGAGAAAAAAAANGAAGAAGAAAGGCGGGCGAACAAGGTCCAAGGCAAGTTCGGCACGTTCTCGAGCGTGTTCCATCGTCCGTCCGTCCAATAATTCCGTTCGAACTTCTTCCATCCTTCCATCGTCAAGGTTCCATCTTCAAAAATAACGGCAACCTAGGTGATTAAGGGGGGAGAGACGCTGATCAACAGGAACACCTCCGGGGTACCTTCCAACTCAACGGCCAGGGCCAGACCGAAGAAGAATTCGATATACCAACAAGAACGAGAACAACCTGTCAACTCTCGGCTCGTGGTCGTAAGAGGACTTGTTTGTCGTCGGTAGCAAACTCGACTGGCAGGTGGCTTCCATTCGACGTCAAGCGCGCGAGCGGACCGATCAAAAAGGAAACACGGAGGAGGGCCTCTCCCCATGATGAGGAACGCGGACATGGCATCGTACAATGCACCACACATCACGTCTCAGCGCTTAGCCCTAGGCTAGACTCGCCTGTATCAAGGCGCGAGTGAGATGCCGACCATAAACGATGTCAAGTCAGGACGCAGCGTACCTCAAAGAATCATCGCCAAGTTCATCAAGTTCATCAATTTCACAACCACCATCTACTCGAAGCGTCTTCACTCGCTCTCGAACCCATGGATACTAAGATTAAGGGCTATGCGCAGAACGAAAGAAGCATTGCTGTGACCTGTAGAAGATAAGAGTAAACGCCCGAGGCTCCAATACAATACTGGACAGTTCCCAAAAACGACACTCACAGTTCTTCCACCTGGGTATCCAGCGTGTCCGCGTCCCCCGAGTCGCAGCCACTGCATCAACAGTCCAATGACCCAGCCACTAGCAACCCTTCTCAAGAGTAACTGCATCCACCGAAGGGTAGCACGCACACCTAAAACATCCGTTTAGCCTATGAAAGTTGTCACATCGAAATGCATTACGCGGCGGGAGTGAGCCGAAGGGAAGACTAAAGCCACCAAGGGTAAAGTCGCCTTCTACGCACAGAAACGAAAAGAAGGTTCGGAAGGGCTAAACTCCGATCAATGAGTGTGGGGTAAAAAACAACCGTTGGGCGGGGAAGTGTGGGGAAACGACTAACCCAGCTAACCCTCCTGCGATCCATCCCAATTAAGTTTGCGGGGGCCGACGAGGACGTAGGTAGGTGCCATACACGCACGCATGTACATATACAGACACATAGCAGCTTAACTGCATACGTTCCCATAGCCGAGTCTGGGGGATAAGCTGTACACTTGTAAGCCGTATGCGTGCGTGGGTTCTGGGAACCTGATATGTACTTATTCATAGCGTAAGAGAGTGCCCAAGTCTCCATCTCGGCTGTCTCGTTGTAAGAGGGCTACGAAAATGGGGAAGCCGTGAACAAGAATAATCCGACCAACGTACGCCGTTACTCACCCATCTAATCAAGTCGCCGCCCATGTGGGTTGTGTTGCAACACTCGGGGGTTTGCGGATTTCCAGGCGCTGTTGGTGATACATGGTGTTCTGATACCTCCGGCGATGAAGGAGAAACTTGATAGTGATATCCGCGGGGTAGTAAGTAAAGTTGTAAACGGCCCACATGGATCACTACCAGTATGACAAGCCAACTGTTCCATCGTGGGGATAGGTTTAGTTCAAAAGAGGATGTCATTGATGTTAGACATAGCCAACTCTGTGTGTGAGATCGGTTTACGGCCATGCAAGGCGTAATGATAGCCGAAGATAGTTTACTCGGCGGGGTAGCAGGATGGGCCAGCGGATGTGTGATATGATGCACGATGCTAACAAAGCCCGGATCGGGTTTCGTGCGCTGGAGTCGCACGTCTAGCGACTCGGAGAGACAAGTACAGCCGAAAGGTTCCCACTGTGGGCGTACGAGAAAGCTGGATACCCCGCGTGACCTGCTAAGTGGTCGAAGCGAGAGGCCAATCGCTAGGTCTGAGCTGGTGATTGGCTAGGAAAGGGTTTTGTGACCCGTCGGCGCCCTCCCTTGGGTGTTTGCGGTGGATATTGAGACCAAGAATATAGCATTAGAGGACAGCTGGCGGGGTCAGGTTGATCGTATAGCCTATTGGCGGCGTTAATGGTCATGGGGTGCAATACGAGCGATGATTGACTGGCGTTCTACATCTATGTAGCAGGAATCGAACGAGTAGTTGTGAATGAATGAATGAAGGGCGGTCGCGAGAGTCCGGGAGCAAAACCTCAGGCAGGGACCGTCCAATGCACAATTGATACACGTGACTGAGGTGGACGTCCACCGTGGCCTAGTACCTGAGGCCTAAGCAACAACGACTGCATCCTTCTCCCAGTCGCTACACCAGATGTCATCAACTGGACATGTCCACTGCACTACAACAGGTTCATGTCCGCCGCGGTACCAGCGAGTGGAGCGAGAGGTTGTCGCCCGGCACTGAGTGCCCCACTCCAAAACTCTCTTAGCCAGGTGTGCTTCAATGCAATTCAAGGTTGGTGGGCAAATGAAAGAGCGAAACACGTTGAAGCCTTGTTCTTTCGACCAAGCAAAGGTGGTGAGGATCCGAATGTGTATGACACTTGAATAGCTCAAAGGAGCGAGGTCGTCCCATGCGTCGTATCCCTAGTCATGGTATCGCGTTTGAAAGGGTTGATGAGCAAATCATAATTGAATCACGTACAGTGGCCTCAAAGTACTTGAGAGAAATGGCAGATGAAAAGAAATCTTTCTGCCACGTTTGACCGCGCAGCGAGTGACAAGGAAGGGCGAGAGTTGTTAGATTCTTCATTGCAGGGATAGGATAAGTCCAGGTATCCACGAAAAGGTGCGTAATCTGCTGATTTACGGATAGGAATTCAAGGGTGGTTCTGTGGTGGTTCGTGCATTTAAAGGCCTGAAGGGTGCGGACGGTGGTGCGGCACTCGGGGAAGACAGACCTCCCTGATACCATAAGTTCCAGATATTTGAGGTGGGGTTGGGATAAGACGTAGGGCCAAAATGTCTCCTGAAAACAAGGTAACCGAAAGTCGATCCGTCTCAAACGAGACAAGGTTCCCGTGGGGTACTCGAGGAAATCCAAGAAGTCAAGGGGCCTCTGGGCATTATCAGACTGGCGAGAGTATATGTGTAGAGTTCTTAGGTCGGTCAATGTCGGAATTATCTCGTCCAATATGGTGAGTTCACGAGATAAAGGGTCGCATTCGTCGAAATTAACTGCGAATGAGGTGACTTTGGATTGTCGGTTTGCCTTGGGATCGGAGAGCCATTGTTGGAACGAGGGCAGACGTGAAGTAAGATCTTTATTTTCTCTATATGGCGAGCCTTTACGACGAACGCAAAAGTCGAGGTTTTGCAAAAGAATAGGCTCTGCGAATTGACGGAACGCTTGGGAGACGCGACACAGCGTGCTCAAGGTCTCCATATCGTCGACGTGTTCAAATATAACGACATATATGTCTGCAAACAATGTCGGCATTTCTGGTGGAGGACGTGACAGATAGAGAAAGGCTGAGAAAGATGGTGGCAGGGTCAATGTAGGGTTGTGTCTTTTAGACTAGACGGCGGCGCGGCGCACCGAAGAAACACCTTGCTTTCGGCAGGTACACGTTACTTTGTCAAAGATATAAACTTGAAAGCTTGACCTGGTATTTGTCTGTCAGCGCACCTCGCCGCCCAACCTTCGGTTGGTGCGGGGTCGAAGGGAAGCCTCGCAAGGCGAGTGTGAATGCTTAGCGCGCGTCTATCAGGGGCTACACGCCCATAAAAGAGTTGAAACGATTTGGAAACTCTTGGAACCGGATATCTCTTCCAAAACACCACTCAATATGTTGGTGAGTACTGATTACCCCCAACCATGCCCAGTATGACTGAAATCTGGCTGGTCCATAAAGAAAAGTGTTGACCACAAAAGAACTGCCAAACCCAGATGAGCTAGGAAATCCCGGAGCTGGGTTTCTGGGCTTAGCGCAATACTTGCCCAGTCCTTCTATGCAGGTATTTTTCCTGCGGAGAACTTGAAATTGGAAGAGAAGGCCCACGCCGGCAAACATGCAAGGACGTCCGTCCTACGAACACGACCTGGACGACTTCGTCTCCGGGCCTACCTTGGCTCGTATCCCCAGCCAAAATCCGCCTTTGTTACGATTGATTCAATAGTCTACACTTGCTACCATGGATATCTCCGATCTATGACGCATAAACCAAACTTTTATAACCATATCTCCAACCTATCACACTGTATTCTGACATCATGACAAAGGTGACGCTCTGGGGTCGCCTCAGGCTGGGACCATTTCCCTCTCTTTTGCCCTCACAGGGAACTCCACATCGGCGGCGTCCCACCACCGTGACAATGACAATGACATGGGTACGCACCAGTACACCTGACCCAAGGATACTCCCCATCGTTTGTCCATAGAAGGAACCGTCGAATGCAGGTATGTCATTCAGCACTGTGCCCTTGCTCGCTTCACTCTCCAAAGTCTGAACTAAGACCACTTAGGATGCATGTAATCTCTCAGGCTTTATGACTTATTGTCTTCACCGATCGCAGTCAATCCCTGCGGTGATACTCATATAAAGCCTCTCGCTAATCCGTGCGCCCAAACTCCAAACCGATATCGTCCTTTGCGAGTGCCTCTGGACTCTAGGCGATGTCGACCTTTCCTATAATCTCTCAGCTGAAATCATTGGTACAAGTCTGCACCGGCAATGTAGACGGTGCAAAGAAGACATGGAACGAATTCACAGATGCTTGGACTCACCACCCTGGCAAGACTATCGGTGATCTCGTCGATAACATCCCAGTGGTTGGCCACATCAAAGGTACATACGTGTTCTCGCGTGCTCATTTGATCCAAGCTCTGACCTTTGTCACGTATACCCTCAGGCATCGTTCATTTCGCGATGGGCGATACTGAAGAGGGAATAAAAGCCGAAGAAGCTGCGACACGCACTTTGGCTGTTATTGGTGCTGGTGCTTTAGCTGGCGCAACAGGTGGTGCCGCCCTCCCAGTTTTAGCGGCAGTCGTAGCTGGTGTCGCCGCAGATGGAGTCTTAACCGGTATGCACACCCGTGCCTTCCTCTCCATAACCCTACAGCCTCCCTTATTCACGTATTCAACGTTTTAAGGGATTGAAAGTGCTCGTCACCACAAATATGATCCTCAAGGCATGATCAGCGTCGGTACGAATGTCGTTCGAGATTTCTCGCAGAAGAAGGAAGGAGAACTCGGCGGGGATATTTTTGACGGAGTAGTCATCGCTGCCGGCGACGGCTTGATTGGGAAAGGAGGAGTGAAGGTCAGGCCGGGCGAAACAACTCGAGTTAGTCCTTTTTTCACACATCAACTCACTTCTCTCGTGTTGACACACTTATTCCACCCAGGTCTTCCGCGTCGAAGGGAAGAGTCTCATCCGACAAGGAAATGGTTCGGAACTCGGCCACTTCGTCGCAGGCGATAATCAACGTATCTTCTACCACAACGGCAGTATCGTCCCCCGAGAAAGGCTTCCCCCACTCTCAACGGCAGAGTCCCTCCCCACAGGCCACATCCCACTTGAACCCCTCCCTCGTCTAGGACGGTTCAAAGGCGGCAACATTGATGCCCCCAATTTCTTCCTTCGCTTCGCCCCAGATTTCTTCGATGACAACGGCCGAATGATTTTCTTGAATTTCGGAGAGGAAGATAGGATGTACGCGTATTATGCGCAGAAGCTTTTGGATCATCGGGAGTTGGTGAAGAAATATAAGACGTTGTATGATGGTGATGTGCCTAGTAATGTCACAGAGAAGACTCATGATATCCGTGTCAAATCCTTCGAGGTTCGTCTGCATTTTTCAGGTCGACAGGATGTGCTACTAATCATGACCATAGGTACTCACTCGCGACCTCGACCAGATCGAAAAGGACGCGATCACTGAGAAGCAGAAGAATCAAGACCCCAACAGCTACCGTGGTGTCCTCAAAGTCGATCTAAAAGCACCCAGGCAATACGGCCTCATGAGTAACCGGTACACCCCAATCTTTAGCAAAGTCATCAAGGACTCCTTCCACTCCGAGCCTCTCTGGATCAGACACCTCCCTACCCCGATCCTCAAACTCATCAACGACCATCCCGTAGCCTTTGGCAAGGTTCGGAGATTCAGATACGTTTCAACAACTGCTGGTGCTTCCCTGCATGGCCGCGTACCCATTCGAGACCTCGTCAGTATCACAAACGAAGAGGTTACGAGCGAGGACATCTCTCCCCTGGCTTTGGCCCATTGTCGCCATGTAAAGACAATCATGGCGGCCACCAAAGATAGCCCTCCAGAAGTCTCCGAACACTACGAATATCTCGTCAAATTCGATCAAGACTCCCCAGCTGAATGGTACCCTGATACCCTCGTCTCCACGGATCTTCAAGACGACTTCTACAAACGCGCGATGGACTCAGCGAAGCCCGTACACGCGTTTGGTGAATCTAATTCTGGAACTCCTGCTGATTTTGTTGCTGGTTCAGGCAAGCTTACGGTGCAGAGACCTGACGGATCGTGGGATGAGATTGAAGAAGGCCAGATCTTCTGGAATGAACAGCCAACGGGAGAGAATCCACTTGGGATGCGCGAGCTGGATGCGATTTTGTGCCACATGTATCGTGATGATACAGACGCTGGGACGCGTCTACCTCTTACCACAGAGGACAACATCCCCGCTCCAAACATCCTCCACAACCCACCTTGCGTGGACCCAGAAGGTCAACCCGTCTACATCGCCTCGGCACTGAACTTCAAAGATGGTGTCCACCCATGTAAAGTCGCACCCCACCTCTGGCCCGACCATTGTAGAGTTTCGTACGGCGGAGCAGAGGTCCCGCACAAAGGAAGCTACGACCTACTGCCGTTCTCGACAGAGTTGATGGAGTTTGTGGGTACGACTGGGGGGAAAATCCCTGATGGTCGACGCGTCGTTTTGGGTGGGTATGAAGATGGGAAGCCGCTTTACCATGCCCTTGTCGAAGTGGAGGATGGCGTTTGGGTTCCGGGGAAGGCAGCTCCTCACTTGGTGGGTTATTGTTTCTCTTTTGTGATGGGTTGTTGTAAGCTGATGGATGTATGATGCTATATAGGGAGACCAAGGCGGAGGAGACGCGCCGTATGGTGACAAGGAAAATTATCGGTTTGAGCACAAGATTTTGTGAGTTGTAGCTTCTGCTTTACCCTTGATTGAGCACCTTCTCATTATTATACCGTATAGATGTTGGAGATAGCGGAGAGAAGTTGGCACTTTGGTTAACTGTATGTCATCGCAACGTCTATGTTCGTGATTCTGCTTTGCACAGTGTTCTTATTTGAGAACGAGATGATGCAGAAAATATGCCCTCTTGACGTACGTTTACTTATTCCCTTTGGCTCCGCCTGCTTTTCAATGCTATAATGAGTCAATCTGGCTCCTGACCGTTTCGTGTTAGTGCGTACCAAGTCGGAACGGGGACCGGCTAGCTGCTAGAAGCCCATCGTTCCCAAGAACCTCAACGCTGCCTCTACTTCTCAGTTCCGTTCCCCTTCAAGTAACACATACTCCGGCGTACAAACCTCCAACGTTAACCTCAGTGGTCACTTTTGATCACAGACCGCTCTAAACGGAGAGGACCGATGTGGCCTAGCATTGGCACCGGCGTCCAAACGTTCGATGTGTCTCCACGCTTCTTACTTCTGTCGTCTGTGTGATCCATGCAGCTTCTAGCTTCCCACTCCCCCGTGCTCCTGGAAACTTGTCACCTGCTTTGGGCAACATTCGAATCCCACAGCAAATGTTCCACTCAACTCTGTTCTGACTCTCCTTGCGGCAGAACATTCTTTCGAGCTTGGAAGACAGCCACCCCGCCGGCAGGCAAGCGAAGAAGTCTGTCCAACACGCTCCACAAATCCACGATCATGATCTGTGCGACTTTGCTTTATTTCCAACTTGTTTCAGCCTTTTTCTGGCCTTTTTCATGTTCCTTTTTCATGTTCCCAGGAAAACTTTCTCTCTGTCACAATGAACTCGAACACACAACATATACTCTATACACTCTGACGGCATGTAATCTCTTAATATTCTGGAAATTATAACCATGACTGGCTCGACTCATCATGATGCTGTGCAGCTTCATGACCCCTTGCTCAAATGCGGCCTCTGTCGTTCTATTCTGGATCAAGACTTTGCTTCGCCAGTTTTGAGTTCGAGCTACTCCCCCACCTCGAGGATCAGAACCATTCACTCACTCTTTTCCTTTCCCTTCGCTGAAATCCCTTCCCACCTACCTCCACCTCCACCCGCCTCTCTCGCCTCCGGCAACTAAACTAACCTGCGCGCTGCTCTTCGATCACCCAGCGCCTCCACCGGAGTCCTCCTTCTTTCACTATTCATAGGTATAGCCAGCCTAGAAAGCCTCGTCCAAGTGTCCCATCTCTCTTCTTTGCCTCGGAGCAAGGGACTCGGGACGAAGGACGCCCCATATGCTCCAACCTCGCTTCGGTGGAATACCATTGACCCAAACGACCGACTCCATGTCTACTCTCGGATACGGTCCTGGAACAACCGCCTACGTGTCGCCCTTTGATGCACTTGATGGCTAGAATCGTTTAATCGTTTAATTCAAATACCTACAATGTGCTACCTCGCTTTCTTGAATCTTACCCACATGGGCACAAGCAGCCAGGCTGCACCAATTTCGAAAAACAACACACCTTCGCGAACGCCTTTCCCCGTATCCCTCGGGTTTCCGCCGAAAACCGAAAACCATCAATGATATTCTGGCGACTTGTGTCCGTTTATAAGCTCTCCGCCTGTCTCTTCACTCGCTCAACCGCTCCCAAACCTCGCCATGTACCTCCCTCTCGCAACCTCCCTCCTCCCCTTCCTCCTCCTCCTTACATCCTACACCACCCAAACCCTCGCTGCCAAAAACGCTAAACGCGGCCTCGCATTCGCCGATTTCTCCTCCCCAAACGACATCATCCGCGCCAACCAATCCGCCAGCGTCGTCTCCTGGCAATACGACTGGTCTTCGTCGCCCACCTCTTCCGCCGTAGCGAATTCCCACATCGAATACGTCCCGATGCAATGGGGGTCCAGCGGGATCGCTAATCTCGCAGGGTTGGTTAGGGCTAGTGGGGCGAAGACTGTGCTGGTATGTCTCCATATACCTTCATATCCTCCTCCTTCTTCGATTCAATGTGTCCTCTAATCTCGAACTAACTGTACGTACGTTCATTTGAACTCTAGGGCTTCAACGAACCCGACTTCAGCACACAATCAAACCTCTCCCCAGCCCAAGCCGCCCAACTCTGGAAACAATACATCCAACCCCTCAAATCCTCTCTCGGCGTGAAACTCGTCTCCCCAGGCGTAAGCAGCGCACCAGCGGGCATCCCATGGCTCCAAAGCTTCATCTCCGCCTGCTCGGGGTGCACCATCGACGCTATTGCGGTGCATTGGTATGGGAGTGGGTCACAATGGTTCATCCAATATCTCAACACTGTCCACTCGACCTTCCCGTCCGCTAAGATTTGGGTGACTGAGTTCGCTGAAACTTCGACGGATGTGAACGGTACGTACCGATCCCCTTCCCTTCGCGTGGATTCACATCTTAGGTTAATGTTAATTCATCGTTATTCAGCTGTTTCTAGCTTCATGAAAGACGCCATTGCGTTTCTCGACTCGACGTCTTGGATCGAGAGGTATTCATGGTTTGCATACATGGTACGCACCGCTCTTCCCCTTGTGTCGCTCCGTCGCTCATCAATGCATTATCACACATGTTGAATAGCGTCCACAAAGCGGTGTCGCCTACAGTAAGCATCATCTTTCCGCCACCACATAAAGCGAGACTTACCTACCCGCCATCTGACAGACCTACTCGACGGTTCGGGGAATTTGAACAGCATCGGGAAGACATATGTTACACCTTAGGTATCATAACCCATCTTTAGCTTGAGTACGCGTCAAGGGGTCTTCGTGACAACCGTGTGGTTACTGGTACAAGTACTCAGTACCACCCCTCGCCTCTACGACCGCTTGAGCTCATGAAACCACGACCTTTTACGAGTAAACCATGCATGAGTCTGAGAAATAGTCGTCGAGTCTGTCGAGTCTATCGACCGCTCCACTTCACCTCACCTCGCCTAGCGACAGCAACACTCTCCACTAACAGAAAAAATCGAAGAACAGCAGAATTATCACCATAAATCCTACAGCCACCCAACCCAACCCAGCTGGTTTCGCCACAGCCTGAGCCCCATCACTGTATACGTGATTTTCAATACGACAAACCTGACTTTCGAGGTGCTTTTCTTCATTGACGAGGAGCGTTTCGCGCGAGGCTAGTGCGTCAAGAATTGTTTGAAAGGGAGCATGAGCGTGAGGGAGAGCAAGAAAGTCGTAGTAGCCCATCAGGTGTGTTTCGGGTGTTAGGTACCGTAGTCCAAGTGTCCGCGCGGTGTCGACGTAGGTGTGTCCAACTTCACACTGACTTGGAGACAGCCTGTGAGTCGCACCACCACCAGACTCTGAATCAGACTCTGAATCAGACTGAGACAAAACAACGCGTCGGGAAATACAAGTCATCCGTAGCCTGGCAGCTGAGGAATTCCTCAAATACAATCAAAAAAGGGAAATTCAACATTCAAATTCATAGAACATGGTGTACATGCAGGTAGAGTAGCTTACCACGGTCAAGGCTGATGGGAGTACGACAAGCTGGGCAGCATACCATATTTATGGCAACACAGTAGTATCCACGAATTCCATCAACTCTGTCGAGAACGGCAGCAGATCATAGTTTCCTTTGTGCGGCACCTCTGCTCCGCCGTACGACACTCGACAATGGTTCGGCCAGAGGTGGGGTGCGACTTTACATGGGTGAACACCGCCTTTGAAGTCCAGCTCCGAGGCGACGTAGACGGGTTGGCCTTCTGGGTCCACGCAAGGTGGGTTGTGGAGGATGTTTGGAGCGGGGATGTTGTCGTCTGTGGTAAGAGGTGGACGCGTCCCAGCGTCTGTATCATCACGATACATGTGACATAGAATTGCATCCAGCTCGCGCGTACCCAAGGGATTCTCTCCCGTTGGCTGCTCATTCCAGAAGATCTGTCCTTCTTCAATCTCGTCCCACGACCCATCAGGTCTCTGGACCGTAAGCTTGCCCCCGCCAGCAACAGCATCAGCTGGAGTTCCAGAATTAGATTCACCAAACGCGTGTACGGGTTTCGCTGATTCCATCGCGCGTCCGTAGAACACATCTTGAAGATCCGTCGAGACGAGGGTGTCGGGGTACCATTCCACTGGGGAGTCCTCGGTTCGTCGAGCCTCCATTTTGATGTATCGTGCCTCCAACCCAGATACCACACGGGAACACCCTCACGGAAGGCATCCGTGTAGAGAAACAGTCAAACAGAGGGGAAAACCAAGGTGACGGCGGAATCGGGGGGGGGGGGGGCGCCCAYCGAGTMMTATSWKGYCGATCWGMNGWCRKCAGTYGTYGGGGCTTTGATTGATTGANAACGGNCTCCTTTTCAGGCAGAAAAGTCCGAGTGTGATAGCAACTGCCAGGAAGACTAATGCTCCTGCAATGGTGCCAGCGATCGCCGCCGTGGAAAAGCCGCCTTCGGTCGAGGTACTAGTAGAAGAAGCCGCAGAAGACGTCTGACTGGCTGAAGAAGTCGAACGGGGAGTTTGAGAATTCGACGTAGATGACGTTGGTGTTGCAGACGATGTTGTGGACGTTGGTGAATTCGCATTCAGGCAAGTGGCATCATCTGTAAGGCCAACCGTCCGAACGTCAGATGAGCCTCCTGGACGACCAGCTGCATCAAACATCAAAAATATCATTGATGTGCCGCTGGGTGCAGAGGCTACCCAGTTGAAAGAAGGACCACTCTGGGACGACAGTATGACGGCGCTGCCACCTGGCACAATTGCCTACACAGTTGTGAGCAAACACGRAAAAACGGAATAGGGGAGAAGTACCATCGCTGTGACTGGTTGTATGGCATTCGGATAACCACTGAATGTGAATGGTCTGAAGGCGATAAGGACGGAGTTGCGGGTATCGGTGTCAAAACCTACCTGCATTGCTGAAGAGCGGAATTCAACTCGAAGTTAAAAGCGACACCTGGGGTACTTGAGCAAGCCGAAAAAGACACGGAGGAAGCTAGTTTCTTACTGGGCATAGTCGTATCACAAGAACCACCTTGTGAAGGCCCGACTGTCCTAACGGGTGTATATCCCCCAGTCCCAAGCCCCGTCGCATCGGACATGGACAAGAGGTATTGTGCATCCTGACGGAAGGTAAGCTGGGTGGAGAAACGACCTCGACCATTTGAGAACGCAGCAGCCGGAATAGACACGTTCCTCTGAGTCCCGAAGACCTATCAAGAAGTCAGACAGAGCGCAGATCACCCGTGTGCAAAATCCTTTACAGGTATCAATAGCAATTGAAAGGGAGGAACACCACCTATACATGGATAAAGAAGCTTTGAGTAAATTCGAAAAGCCACTAGCGGAAGAAACGAAGCGCACCAGACCATTCGATGTCGATATTATCGCACTGGGTTCCTGGAGTGTCTGTGAAGCTGAAAGCGCCTGCCAGAGGGACGAGAAGGAGGCTTATCGCGAGCCAGACATGACGGGCCCGCATCACAGACAGGCGAAGATGAAAGAAAGGGACTGGCGTAAGAGAGAGAGAGAAGGAGAGACGGGCTCAGGACTTGGGGAAAGGAGTGTGGCTGGGCAAGAAAGAAATGAGGCCGTGTCGACGAGCACAACTAGGATCGTATCAGGGCCCTTACGTAAGCCGCGTTTTCATGAAACACTTGTCCTTGGCGACCCGCTGGGGCAGATGCTTAGCGCACAGTAGTCACGTATCCGTCGACATTCAATATACAGAATGGACGATATTCACGGACACGGAGCTGACAACGCTATAAACAGTGGATAGATATAGAAGTAGTATCGTGATTATTATAATAGCCCTCATCGCCATATTTCCTTCGCGGCTTGCACCAGTAGCTCCAACTTTCTCTTCTGGTCCTACAAAGAAGTCAGCAACCCCATACGTAACCGAGGGAATAAGACTCACGAGTTCAGTCAAAGGGTTCCCTTCACAAACGGAGGCAAAGCCGCATTGGGGGCTGACACAAAGCCTATCGCACCGTTTAGAACAACCGCCAGCCATTCATAGGAGACGAGAACTCAACTGGTTCAGTGCCATGTCCTTCGACCGGTGTGGGTTCTCCCGCGTCATGGCGTCAGCTGCCTCGTTGACGCGTGCCTTGAGCTCTTCAAGCGTTTCCAGCTGGATGAAATGAGGGTCAAAGTCTTAAAATGGTCGGACAACTTCTGTTCCGGCTCACCTTCGGGGATTTAGTGGTGACTAGGCCAAGGACGGCGATCTTATTGAGAGGGAAGTCTTTCAACGGTGCAAAGTTTCCCGAGCGCTCGGTGTCGTATTCCAACTGTTCCGTTAAAGGTTAGAGACGGAACTGGAGAACACGCCGACAAGAACGTACATAGAACACGTCAACGTCAAGATCATTGAACACCTGCTTCGCGATGCGGTTGTAGCCCCCTTGCGAAAAGTGTATGCCCTACCGAACCACCTTATCAGCATCTAATAGTAAGCCAGTGACTAATTCTGACCTTGTAGTTGCCGTGACACATATGAACCCCGACAGAGAGGTCAGCAGGCCGGTCTTGTACACACACGTTGATGGCACGGATGTACGTTTCCAGCAATGAGTCTGGGTCGACGCCTGCCTGACGCATACCCGATATCATGTCATCATTACAAAAATAACAGAAGGTGGGGTCATCAATTTGAATGCGGCCTGTGGTAAATTAGTTGGTGTTAACAGAGGATATAAGGATATGGAAACACTAACGACAACCCAAGTTGTAGAGCTCTTGTATTTCTTCGCGATAGGCTCTTCCCAAATCGTCGAAGTATTCATCTACCGGTTCTTTACTCAAATACGCCGAAGAACCTAAACCTAACGAGGCCTACCGTCGTTTTGGTAAATAGTCCTGTCATATGTAAGGTCTGAACCATGCCGCTGGTGGAACCAGGTCGGAGAGCACATGGTCACTTTAATTAGTGGTACATACTAAGAAGGTTTCTTCAGAGGTTCTGCGGAGGTGGATAGGGACTTCTTACCTCCTCAGGGACGGACCACTTCAGGGATTTGAACTGCTCGACGTAGAAAGGTTTCGTCCGTCTGATTAAGCCCTATTACGAAGGATGAGACTCCTCCAGCGTCATAGGCTAAGAAACCCACCGAACAATACATGGACTGTGACTCCAAGACCCCAGCGCCATACATCAATTTGATGTGAGGGATGTACGGCTACGCAAATTGAATGACAAGAGCAACAATGGTCCTGCAAGACACAACTCACTTTGAAGTCGGTGATTGGGCCTTCGGGAATTATGAAGGAAATGATATAAAACTTTGAGAGCTTCAGATGCTACAAGTTGATACTTACGCATGGCGATAGTCATTCCACAAAGGTTCTCGAAGACGCCTTCGAAAAAGACTCCTCTAGAAGAGCCATTAAGTAGTCCGGCAATTGCATCCAGACAATGATTCTTACCTTCTCATCTCACCATCGGTGATGGATGCTATGCCGAGGTCAAGCTGTAGCTTGATGATCTGTGCGACCGCATCGTCTTCAGCCGACTCGAGGCGGTCGGCAGAGCACAGGCCGAGCTCGCGCTCAGATCGACAATGAAGCAGAGAGGCAGGCCTGAGCAAGGAGCCAACATGGTCTACGCGGGAGAGGATGGGGAGAGGAAAGTTTTGCACCGGCATGTTCGAAGGGGGGCACTTGTGGGAGAACAGAGCTTGGACATGATTTAAATACCGCAAGGATGTGCCAGAAGGAGGAAGGAGTGTAGTTTAATTCCCAAGACGTAACGAAAGAAAACCGAGTGCGGAGAAGCAAGACATTGTGTCCCAGCTTTCGTTTAGCCCCGCTAGTAAGAAACTCGCGCCACTAGGGTTCGGTGGCTTCAAGCATCCTTTTTTACAGTGCCTGAGCACAGAAGTGTCATTGATGGAGAGGAGCAAGAACGGGGATCTACGCAATCCGAGACGTCGCACTAGCACGAGCCGTTTGTCCTTCGCACTGAGAGAACGTTCACACATCAACTTGGCCGCCGTGTGGTTCTTGGAGTAGGAATACTCAAAAAGGTCGATCGATCGAAGTAACTGTGGGGACACCTCAGGGTCGTCTTACATCAGCAGGACGTGGTAAAGTGGCCGGCGATTGCCGTCGAGAAACTGTGCAGTCATTACAAGCCACCCGTCCTAATTTGGTCCTACGCCAAAAGCTTTCGACACCACCCGCAACGACCTCAAGACATCAAGGTAGAGACTATGCTTGTGCGACAAACCGCTTTGACTGACTAGAGAAACATCTGCTAGACTAATACATGGGTTTCCGGTACAACAACGGTGAGCTCGGAGGACTCAGTGTATATCTTCTTCACCAAGCTGATCGTCCATGATCAGTCCTCCACGGTAACCATTTCCGCAAGGATTGGCAACGACGGGTTCGCACTTGGTTCGACCAACCTGGCCGTAAGCTTCGTCGCCGCACCGCTCGCAAGGCCAAGGCCACTTCATTGGGTGTCCGCCCCCTTACCCTTCTTCGTCCTGCTGTCCGTGGACAAACCGTCCGCTACAACCGCAAACTTCGTGAGGGACGTGGTTTCACATTGGCTGAGTTGAAGGAGGCTGGTATTGGAAAGAAGGAGGCTCGTGGTGTTGGCATTGTTGTGGATCACAGAAGGAGAAATCTCAGCGCGGAGGGCAAGGCTGTCAATGTTGAGCGACTAAAGGCCTACAAGGCCCGCTTGATTGTGTTCCCCCGCAAGGCTGGCAAGCCCAAGAAGGGCGACTCCTCAGTGCGTATTTTCGAAATCTTGATGCGTACTTTGTTTTGAAGATCTTGTATTGTAGCCTGAGGACCTTAAGGCTGACACAACCCGCGCCGCCATCCCCCTCCCCGATTCATTTGTCGCCGAAGCCCCACGCAAGATTACCCAAGAAGAGCGAGACTTCGAGGCTTACAAGACCCTCCGCAATGCCCGCGCAAGCAAGAGATACGAGGGTGCACGAAAAGTCCGCGCTGCCAAGGTAACATCATATTCCGTTCATCGATGCATGCCACCTGCTAACAATATCCTCTACCCTTTTAACAGAAGGAGGAAGAGGAAGCAGCCAAGAAGAAATAAATGCTTCATCGGTTGTCGGTCGTTGTCTTTGTTGCCTCTCCTTCTGTATGTATCATGCATTACACACAAAACATCGGTACTCGTACCACTCCGCTATGCATCTTATGTCTTATGCACCCCGTTTGAGTGTATTATGAATCCCGATCTAGCAATAGCCTTGGCGCATTTTGAGTGGTTCAGTATTCTCAATAGTTGATAAGATTGACTGCATGACTGTCTCCATACTCACCGTCCGTGTACGTGTTTTAGGTATTCTATCTGCACTGCGGGCATTGCCCTATTTCCCCCGGACATGATATGGTGAAGTTATGCTGAAAATTATTGAAACTTACTCTAGGATATTGCTGATGTAGGTCATTCCTACTATCCTCTCGATATCATCTCGGATACTTTCTTCGTATCCTCAGTGTCAATATTTTGGAATGTGGTGCTGAACAAGGGCAGGGATTGGTTGAGTCCTATGCCTCAAGGCGCCGATCACAATATCATCAGAGTAAAGTCCCCTGCGTATATGATAGACACATGGGAAAAGATATTGAGATTTTCTCCTTCATATCACGCTGAAAAGAAGCGTGAAGGAACTTACATTTAGTTCAGGATAAACTCAGAATATCCTGCAGAGGGGGTATAGGGCAATGCCCGCTGTGCTGGCAACCACTAAAATCTTTGTTCTATCAGCATGCCGTTCACGGTCGATGCATGCCAGTTGGTCTCTTCAATATCTTCGAAATACATCGGCATGGGCATCTGAGAATTGCTATTGCGGGGCCCTACAACAAGTTGTGTTGTTCGTCCCCAGCTTTGGTTGCTCCCGGTGATGCCGTAAATCTTTTCAGTTTCTTCGCCCCGCTCACAGAACGTCGCCCAGTATTCATCATCGTTCAAATCAAAGAAGAATTCCCCCTTGCATCGTTTGTGGGGATGGTGTCTGAGGCCAATCCCTGGTGATCTCCTTCTCACTTTGAATGGAATATCGATGTTCTTCAAAAAGGGTTTGAAGAAGAGAAGAAGAGAAAGAGATCGTCGAGACTCGAGGAGGCCATGCATGGTAGTTCATTAGCGTGCCTTTTCTTCCTTCCTTTTCAATTCGTATAGCTGTAGTCGCCGTCAGTATCGATAGGAATCAAATCCGCCTCATCGTCTCCTACTATGTAGTAGCTACTCAGCAAGCGCACTGCTGGAAATTAAACTTCAAGCACCGATAAGATTAGCTGCGCGATCACGTGGCGAACGCGTCGGCTGACTCAGTGCCTCGCGGCGTCCAAGCATACGCCTTTCCAGTTGCCACCACCTACCGTCCCATTATCAACATGTCCCAAGCTTCACAGGCCGATGGCGAAGGAGACGACTCTTACATTGCTTCCGGACCTCTTCTCATCGGCAAACTACAGGAAGCTGGGATCCATCCAAACGACATAAAGAAACTCTCAGATGCTGGACTGAACACTGTGGAATCAGTCGCTTTTACCCCCAAGAAAGCTTTGATCAGTATAAAGGGTATATCGGAGCAGAAAGCGGACAAGATTATTGCTGAAGGTGCGCATATTGCCCCCCGTTTGGCAAGTGTATGCGTATGCTCATTGGCGTGTAGCCCAGAAGATTGTTCCTCTCGGCTTTCAAAGCGCGACTGAAGTTCATGCGCGACGATCAGAATTGGTGCATATAACTACGGGCTCAAAGCAACTGGATGCTCTCTTGGGAGGTGCGTGACGGCATTTTACTTTTACTTCGCTTCGCTGACGAGCGCATATAGGTGGTATCGAGACCGGTGCCATCACTGAGCTCTTTGGAGAATTCAGAACCGGGAAATCTCAGATATGTCACACCCTTGCTGTAACGTGCCAGCTCCCTGTGAGTATGGGGGGAGGAGAGGGTAAATGTCTCTACATCGACACGGAGGGCACATTTCGACCGGTTCGACTACTCGCGGTAGCCGAACGCTACGGACTCAACGGGGAGGAGGTCTTGGACAACGTTGCATATGCCCGCGCATATAATGCAGATCATCAGAACCAATTGCTTACCAGCGCCAGCGCTCTGATGTCAGAGTCCAGGTACGACACCGTTCTGATCTGAATGATTGAGCAACCTAACGAGCTGAAACAGGTTCTGCTTACTGATCGTCGATTCATGCACTGCGCTCTATCGAACGGACTTCAATGGTCGGGGGGAATTATCCTCTAGGCAGACACATCTTGGTAAATTCCTTCGAACACTTCAACGGTTAGCAGACGAGGTACGTATGGTCGTGCACTTGTCGATGAAGCTCATATAGTACAGTTCGGCATCGCTGTGGTAGTCACCAATCAGGTGATGTCAAATCCGGATGCTTCAGCAGGGCCCTACGCTGGAAATGAGAAGAAACCAATCGGAGGCAACATCATGGCCCATGCTTCAACCACACGGTGAGCCAGAATGTTCTTCGCGCCAATTCATTCATGACACGTTCGGCAATAGCTTGCAATTGAAGAAGGGCCGTGGAAGCACACGTACATGCAAGATCTACGATTCACCGTGTTTACCAGAGATGGAAACACAATTCGCCATCCTTGGCAGTGGTATTGGCGACCCGGAGGAAGAGACGTAGATGCTTGTCGAAGTTGTTTGTCATCCTCAACTGTATACTGTATTTTTTTTCATTGACTACCACTGGTAATAATGACCAGTAATTATGTTAACAGTTCGTACACGGTACATTAGGTTATTATGCTAGGAAACGGGTCAAGATATTGGCCTGAGTTTCATTAATCGTCTGGATGAGGCGTTTTACATCGGCCAAGCTGACGTCTGCGATATCTGCCATGAGATAAGCAACATCGCCCTTGGAATCGGAGTATTGCTTTTCGACATTGTAAGGCGACAGCGCTTCGTTGACAAGCCTGAGCACACCAGGCTGGTTTTTGTGTACGTGGCAAACGCGTACGAAGTTGCCTTGCTCCGTCGTAATCGCGCGGAGATTGACCTCTGGGAAATTGACAGCACCGAGAGTGGTGCCATAGCCAAGATAGCGTGTCAAGGCAGACGCAACTTCCTCCCCAATCATACGCTGTGCTTCCTCCGTAGAACCTCCGATGTGGGGTGTGAGGATGACATTGGGAAGCGAGCGGAGTTCTGAGGCCCATGAGTTGACCTGGTCGTCGAAAGGAGCACCGTTGGAACCGGGTTCGCTGGGGAAAACATCTATGGCGGCACCCGCGAGGTGCTTGGACTTGAGTGCCTCGATGAGGGCTGGGATATCAACGACAGTTCCACGAGCATTGTTAATGAGGTAGGCCCCTTCTTTCATCTGCGCGAGCTGATCTGTGGATATCATGTTCATTGTCTCGGGCAGCTCTGGGACGTGCAATGTGACAAAATCTGATTCGCGAAGAAGGGCCGTGAGGGACTCGACTTGCCGAGCGGAACCCAGGGGCATGATGTTCACAACGTCATAGAACAGGACACGCATGCCAAATGCTTCTGCGAGAACTGAGAGCTGAGAGCCGATGTGGCCATAGCCCACTATACCGAGGGTCTTGCCACGGATTTCCCAGCATCCCTTGGACTGTTTGTTCCAAATCCCCTGACGCAGCTCGTAGGACCGTTCGAAAAGTTGGCGAGAGAGGGCAATGAGTTCTGAAATGACCAACTCGGCGACAGAACGAGAGTTGGAGAAGGGGGAATTGAAAACGGGGACTCCTGCGTGTGCTGCTGCAGAAAGGTCGACCTGGTTGGTGCCGATGCAGAAGCAACCAATGACCAGGAGCTAGGAGACTTCTATCAGCAAGGGGGGAAATGGGGGAACGAAGGGGCGTACTTTGGAGGCAGCTTTGAGAACACGCTGGGTGATTCTAGTCTTGCTGCGAATACCAATGGCATGGTAAGAGGGCAGCTTTTCGATGAGCTCGTCCTCTGAGAGGGCCTTGGTGTAGTGGTCTACATGGAAACCCTGTGCACGGAAAGCTTTTACGGCCTCCTGGCTGATGTTTTCGAGGAGAAGGAGGCGAAGGACACCGTTGTCAATCGGACGCAACAGCCTGGGCTTGGAGAGGTCTACGGACTCGCGCCTGGAGGAGAATCTGTCATGGATGGTGGTGGTGGTTGGAGAGACCGAGACGGCAACATGCGCTCTGCCTCCTGGGATGGAAATGGGGGAAGTCATTCGAGTCAAGTTTCGGGTGACGATTTGTCCGCTGGCGAAATATTTATATTCATAAACAATAATTGCGAAGTGATCAGAGTCGCAGATCTGACGAGATCATGACCCGGCATCTCGGCCCTGCAATAAGCAGAGTAAAATTACCCGAGCTCTCAGCCCAACGATCAACTCAGCAAATGTCGTTCGCAACCGCCAAAGAGTGGCCTCGAGGTCTTCTCAAAATCTTCGAAATATGTCGCGAGGAACGAGTATAGTCGTTATTACGGGCCCTACAACACACTTCTCACCTACTGCTTTGACCCCAACTCATTCGAGTTCTTTGTTGCTCGACGCGAACCCGTCGATTTCGTCGTCTTCGATGCGAAACATCGCCCAGTACTCATCGTGCAAGTTAAAGACGACGGTTGGGCCACCAGCGCCTCCGACCTACGATTGAAGGCAGATAAGCAAATGCGTGAGTCCTACGACGCCATGCTGAATGAGTGCCCCCTTGCCTCGCTTGTGGGGATTGAGCTCTCTCCGCGTTTACAGCGGCGATGGTGCTAGTGGATACGTTGAGCCTGCGTTTAAGGATCGCCCAATTCCTGGTCGCATCCTTCCTCCAAATTTTCTCGACGGAGGCTGGGATATCGAT
The DNA here is from genome assembly GCA_029747585.1 of Pleurotus djamor. NCBI lineage: Eukaryota > Fungi > Basidiomycota > Agaricomycetes > Agaricales > Pleurotaceae > Pleurotus > Pleurotus djamor. The sequence goes on along the minus strand of JAPEVF010000190.1, from coordinate 46,069 downwards.
ATTTTTACTCAGGACGTTTGATAAAATCAAAGACATCGTCGCGTATATCATTGGCAATGTAGTGACGTTGTAAGAAGCTTGTTATCTGAACTCCTCTTGGAGATGTAGAACCGTAACAGTACCAGCAATATTCATCGACGTCAGTCTGCTTGTCCTCATCGGAATCACTTTGATGGGACCAGCAACTCATGATCATAGTTATTTTGCGTGCGTTAGTGATGTAGTAGTGAATCGTGATCAGGAACGACCCTGGATCAGAGTATACGCACCATTTACCTCGCGAACTTCTTGCGTCACACCACATCGCATCTGCTATGGCTGGCCTATACATCCTCGACTATGGCGCAGGGAACGTCCAGAGTCTCGCAAACACCCTCAGCAAATTAGGCCACACATTCACCTGGATATCTTCGCCAGAGGATTTCCACAAGGCATCCGTCAGTAACGGCTTGTTCATCTAATCAATATCGCTCGTACAAGCAATATCTTGCCTCCAGAGCCTAATCTTCCCCGGAGTCGGTGCTTTCGGGACTGCCATCGCAAAACTCAAGGAAAAGGGCCTTTTCGAACCCCTTCGTGAGTACATTAGGTCGGGGAAACCATATCTTGGGATATGCATCGGTCTGCAGGTCCTCTATGAGTCATCTGAAGAATCCCCTTCTTCCGAGGGCCTCGCCATTATTCCTGCTCCAGTCCAGCGGTTTGTTGATACAGACAAGTCCGTACCCCACATTGGCTGGAATCAAACGGATGCTCTCAGAGCGACGTCCGATAGCGACATCGAGGGGTCTTCTCATTACTACTTCGTGCACTCCTATTGCGCCAAGTACGATCCATCTGCCTACCCTGAGGCCGCACGCTGGGTCCACGCTACATCTCAATACGGTCAAGAAGTATTCGTCGCCACCGTCCTCAAAGACAACGTCTTCGGTGCCCAGTTCCATCCCGAAAAATCAGGCCCTGCGGGTCTCAAGCTCATTGATACATGGTTGAAGCGATCACGCAATGCTGACGCGCGATTACCTCCCTGTGCACCCGTTCTCCGACCGCCAAATTCCAGAGATGGTCTGACAAAACGCATTGTCGCTTGTATGGATGTCCGAGCCAATGATCAGGGTGACCTCATTGTGACCAAGGGCGATCAATACGATGTCCGAGAAAAAGTGGATACTTCTTCGTCATCCCTGTCTACACAAACTGCAGGCGCAGTGCGTCATCTGGGGAAACCTGTCGCGCTTGCAGAAAAGTACTATCTCGAAGGAGCCGACGAAATATGTCTTTTGAACATCACCTCCTTCCGCCACTCCCCCCTTCATGACCAACCTATGCTCGCCGTCGTTCGTGCAGCGGCGGAACGTGTCTTTGTTCCCCTCACCATTGGTGGGGGCATCAAGGACACCGTCGACCCCGATGGTACTAAGCGCAGTGCTCTCGAAGTCGCTGGTGCGTACTTCCGAGCTGGAGCAGATAAAGTCAGCATTGGTTCTGAAGCCGTCTACGCCGCCGAGAAATACCTAAAAGCAGGAAGAGTAGGCGATGGAACGAGTGCCATCGAAACTATCGCTCATGCCTACGGTCGGCAAGCCGTTGTCGTTTCGATTGATCCTCGGAGGGTATACGTCGACGCAGCGACATACGACGGTCCATTCAAGGACGAACTTGTATATGGTACGCCCGAAAGCCCCGAAGCAGAGCGCAACAAAGCGTGGTGGTATCAATGCACAGTCTCAGGCGGTCGTGAATCTCGTGATGTCTCCGTTGTCCAACTCGCCCAAGCCAGTGAAGCACTCGGAGCCGGCGAATTGTTGATCAATAGCATCGACCGTGACGGCACAGGTCTAGGCTTTGATTTAGGGTTGATCCAACTCGTCAAGAACAACGTCAAAATTCCCATCGTAGCGAGCAGCGGTGCCGGCAAAGCCAGTCACTTCGTCGATGTTTTCGAGAACGCCGGGGCTGAAGCTGCCCTGGCTGCGGGCATCTTTCACCGCAAGGAGGTCAGTATCTCAGACGTCAAACATACCCTGAAGACCCATACAATAGCCGTACGACCAGAAGCAGAGGCATAGACATAGACATAGACTTCACATTTACGAAATACACCACAATACTACAATGAAGAAGCAGTCTTGTATACATTGGTATAGTATACCCGGAAATGGGCTGTAATAAAAAAAGAAAGATAAGAGGAGAAGGAGAGAGACGGACATCAAGCTCATGGGTAAACAGATCGCCGCTTCGGACGCAACAAATGGGTACAAACGGTACATATTAGTTGAAATCCGCAACGGTGACACGACCTCCGTAGTAAGGAATGCGCTCGAGATAGGATAAGACTGAGGCTGAAAAGGAACGAGTGTGATAGTTGTATAGGTATANCAAAGGAGGGGGGCTGGGGGCTGGGAGAAAGATGAGTAGCTTATTCTCGTTTGGTGGGTCGCATGACACCGCGCATCTTCTTCATCAAGCTGGGCTTGCGAGCCATGCCTGCCGACATTGGGCTGTGAGGGGAAGTGGGGACGCTGCCACCGCCGGTGGTGTCAAAGTATCCAGTAGCGGTAGCGGAAGGCAGGGCATAGGAAGGATCGTATGGAGTAACTGGTAAGTCCTTGTTATGCGCTGGAGCTTCATTTGTGTTGTTGACCAAAACGAATGGCTCGGCTGGGACAGGAGTAGCTGGTTGTTGATGATGAGGGTGATGTTTTCCGCCAAATCGTCCAAGGAAAGAGTTTTGAGAGCGATGGGTGGGACGGGGAGCACCAGGGTATGAATCAGCGATGATAGGAGACGTAGGGGAAGGGGGGACACTACCATCTTCACGGTAGTCATTGCCAGAGACGGGGACATTTGGGTTGTCTCGCATCTTGCGGATGCGTTGCATCAAGGACTTGGAACGCTTGGGGGCTGAAGTAGCGGGTGGGCTTTCCTGGGGCGCTTCAGTCTCGGTGCCGGCATCAGGGACGAAAATGGGTTGTGGAGGCGGCATGGCAGAACGGCGGTTTGCACGACGAGTAGCCTCCTCCGCCTCACGGCTGAMATCTTTGATACGTTTGGTGCGAGTCGCATGAGAGTCGCGTCCGTTGTGGATGGAGCTGGCAGGTGTTTCGTTGCGACCGCCGCCAGCGAAAAACTCTTCGAAAGGCTCTGGTTCATGGATGCCCCAAGCCTCTGCAATTGCATCAACTTTCTTCTTCGGCGGCTCCTGATAGTAGTTGTTAGTGGTTGTGAATGCGTTGTAGGCAGCGGGGGCTGGGTATGGGGAGCCTGTGTTGGCTGCTAGTTCTGGAGCGTCCTCAGGCCTGCCAGACCAAGCGAGCATAGGAGCCTTGTTGCGTTGGCGGTTGCGCGACGGAGCACACGCATCGAATGGGCCATCGTGATGGAAGACTGCAAAAGTGTTGAATGAGACTCGTGTCAGAGAAATGAAAAAACCGAACGCACGGCCCACGCCTGTGTAATCGAGTCTATCGATGACATCTGCGTGTTGCGAGCCCTTTTTCGATCTGGACTTTGAGCTTTGCTTTGTCTTTTCGACGGCATTGCTTGGGACTGGCGCAGAGTCCTGAGAATGCGAGCGGCGACCCGACGGGGCTGCTTCTCGGGCAGGAGGGCTAAGGAGATATGAGATATTAAAAAAATATGTGTAGATTTGTAACTGGCGAGAATGCGTACTAGGCGGTGTGGCTCCTGCCCATCCTGTTGCGAGGGTTGGAGTCGTGCTTGGTTGAGGCGTCGCGGGGCTGCTCTGTTATTTCTCTGTGAGTGTCGCGGCCGGGAGGGGCAGACTTTGGGACTGGGGCGGGGCATGTTTCGTGGGTGCTTGTGGGATGCCTTTGGCGGCGGCGGCGGGGCAGCCTTTCTGGAGGATGGCTGATCAGTGAAGGGGTCTGATGCAGACCGTCGTCTCGAATGTGAAGCCATGTCGCTGAGCTGGTTGATAAGTAGCGCTCTCACGCCAAGACAGACAGCCTTAATAACGTACAATTTACGCTGGCGTGGGTGATGGCGATGCTGCTGTTGCTGTCGTTGCTGGCGATGAGCTCGCTGTCGCCGTCGTCGTGGCTGTCGGCGAGGGGAGGCAGTTGTGCGATGATAGGAATGTGGAGAAGAGTCTCATCCAAAGGCGCTTAAGCAGCTGATTAATTATGTGCTGCATGACAGAAATGAAATAATTCTATGCAGGGTGTACGAAAGGTGTCATGGGCTTCCCCAGCGTCTGCTCAAAGTACTGCAGCGCCTTCACATCCATAACCAGCCGCGGCCATTTCACTGCGTCGTACACAGTCAGCTTGTCAGACGATATGAGAGACACCCATGGGATATTCCGCAGCGCACGCTCCAGCTCGACCGGTATCGTCTCCTCGCCAGTGACAAACAGTGATTTGCGCCAGCCAACAGCATCGATGCGGTGGCTCAGGTGCTTCGTCTTGCCGTTCGGCCAGTCGAGGCGGGTCACAGCAGCCAATTGCTGTTCTTTTACCTTTGCGCTCAGGGCAACCCGCATGCCCATTTCTATCACTTTGCGAGGCAGCTTCGTGCTAAAGTCTCGTGGTTTGGGACCAAAGGCGACACCTCCTCCTCGAAGCATAGGACTCTGCCCGTCACCGAGACGAGCCTTCCCTGATCCCTTCTGAGGACGGATCTTGGCACCAGAACCCCGAACTTCTCCACGCGTCTTCGTGCTGGCAGTTCCTTGACGCAGCCCGTCCAGATGATGTGTTACGCATAGGTGTAGGATATCTCGTCGAATCGGGTGTCGGAACACAGTTGGGTCGAGAGCAAGAAGATTTTCCGAAGTAGAGACGTCAGTCGCTTTCGGGTTCAGTGGGGAGGAGAGTTCCAAGTACACGGGGGTTTGAAGTGGGTCTACGCGGCTGAAGGTTAAGCTTGACGTTCCGAGCGCGTTCAAAGCACAGACTCACGAGATTGAGCATGTTCCCGTAAAAGCACCAGAGGTTCTGGGTTAGCGACAACAGTAGTAAACGCGCGACGCGCGACTCCTAGAAACTACACCAGAGTAAGCCATGGGATCTAGCAAGATATATCCAGGAAAATACAAAGAAACACACACATTTGTTACATTGTTTCGTAGCGAAGGCAGCATGTCGGAGGAGGAGGAAAGGACTGGCACGACGTCGGCCGACTTCCGTACGGCGCCAAATCTAGAAACGGAAATGCTGACTCAGCCAGCGGCACTTTCCGAAGACACCTGTACAGCAGAAAGCCACAACTTTCTCAGTCCCCACATCGTCTATAGCACCGCGCACACCGTCCTCAAGAACAAGGTAGGCCGTCGTCATCGCCAGCGACAGTGCGTCAGGTCTGATCAGGCCAATCTATCCAGCCCCACCCCCCAACTCTCGACAAAATGGCGTCCACAAAGGCCGTCCAGACGTTTGGCAAAAAGAAGGTCCGTTTGCAGCTCAAGCTCTGCTAAGAGTGTACCATGACCGGGTTTCGGTAGACTGCCACTGCTGTCGCACACGCAAAGGAAGGCCGTGGCATCATCCGCATCAACGGCTCCCCCATCAACCTCGTCCGCCCAGAGATCCTCCGCTTGAAGATCTATGAGCCAGTCCTCGTCGCCACCGAGGAGGCTTTCTCCGTCTTGGACATCCGCGTGCGCGTCAAAGGAGGAGGACACACATCGCAGGTCTACGCTATGCGTCAGGCCATCGCCAAGGCATTGGTCGCGTACTACGCCAAGTACATCGATGCCTCGTCAGCAATGGAGTTGAAGAAGAAATTGGTTGCATATGATCGCACACTGCTCATTGCCGACCCCAGACGGATGGAGCCCAAAAAGTTCGGTGGTGCTGGTGCCCGTGCTCGCAGACAAAAGAGGTTCGTTTTCACACTCGTCCCTAATTTTCATCTAATCGAACGCCGTGACATCACAGTTACCGTTAACTGCTGGTATTGTCTCCGCTGGAGGGCTTATGTCGTTTTTGTATTTCTCCCAACAATTCATATATGATTGTATGCCCCACTACCTATGGTTTCCCATTGTCTATGAGAATGTAAAACCAATGCATGGGCCACTTGTGGCCCAACCATCACAAACTATATAAGCGAAGCGGAGTGTGACAGTTACATTCCCCAATATGTCTCCACCACCATCTACCCCCATTTTTCTGACTGAAAATGGCGCTCCTATGCAAATCTATGTTGCAGTCAACGATATACCGGACCGACCAAAACTTATACGCACGATAAAGGTGATTTTTTCTGCCCTACCGGCATTTCATCATATCCTAAGACTTTCTCGCAGAAACATGGTGGTCAGATACTCGCGCAAGTGCAACTGGCGCATGTCATCCTGGTGGCACCGTCCTCCTCGGATGGACGACAGCTTGTACGCTTTCGCGGAGCGTTACAGCCCGTGCTCGGATACCAATGGGTGAATCGTTGTCTGAAGCACGGTAGAGTGCTGGGACACGCGGATAAATGGGATGATTGTCTGGTCAAAGATGACGGACTCCCCATTTCCGATGATATGGATGAAGACCAGCCTCAAAAGTACGTCCAGATCACTCCACGTGTGATAATCAGTTCCTTCATGCTCATCTTGAATCAGTGAGGTGCCTTTGCCTACTCCCCGAGGTACCCCCGTCGCGCCGGTGGAGATGTCCCCAACGCGGACTTCTACAAGGACCCCAAACCAACGCGTCAAAGGACAAGCAAGGGACGATGCCGGTCCTTCCAGGTCGCAGGAATACGAAACTCCAACGCGTACCGAGGTATCACCACCTCAAGTCAATCCGGCCAATACCCCGTTCAACCCAAATGACATGTCTCAGTTTGTCCACTACGATCCATCCCAGAAATCTCTCACCATGACTCCGCAAGCCATGATGTTTATGCAAATGTTTACCGCCTTTCAGCAAAGTACATCGATGCCTGCTATGAATTTTGGGCAGCCATCTGCTCTGCCAACTATTTCGGCCCCCGCCGCCTTGCCTTCCGCTCAAATATATGGCGGGTCGCAGACGCAATCCCCCCCACACCATACCATCACGAACAGTGGCAGTCCACCACCCGTACCCCGACTCCCTGTTCGCTCCTCATCCTCATCTTCATCTTCCAAGCCGATATTTGCCAAGTCGAAAGGAAAGCCTCTCAAATTCTACGTACAGATCGATATGAAGGAGCGAAACTCTGTCGTATCGAAAATCAAGGTATGCACCGCCCCATGATGCACCCTTCATCTCCCTGAATGCTTTACAGAAACATGGAGGCGTTATCACGTCAGAGACCAGCACTGCAGATTACGCTGTATTACACAACAGTTCCATCACCTCTTCCTCCTACGATCGGATATCCAAGGGTGCATTCAATGCTGGTATACCGGCTGTTAAAGCAGCGTTTGTATTCGAGTCCGTCGCACAAGGCTGCCTTCTGGATCCCACTCCGTGGCTGCACCAGCCTGCTCCAGTAGCAGTCAAACGGCGTCACAGACGAAAATCATCCGATTCGGGCAAGAGAGCTCGACCCCGCCTGTCATCGAGCCCAGCTTTTGAGCAGTCACCATCAGCACCAGAAACTACTACACCCACACCCGCGCCTCCACCTGCTCCAGCCGCCGCCGTCCCCCTNCCCAGTCTCCGCACCGACCCCCGTCCACAACAGCCTACCAACGGTTAGAAACACGCCTTCCCCGACACCTCCTCCTGAAAACAGTCGTGTTCTAATGGCTACAGGGAAGTATAAATATACTGAGGAAGAACGTGAATACGCTCTTAGATACTCAGAATACCTCTTATCTGTGAACCCGTCAATGACGTACACAGAGCTTAGCGTACACGTTGCCTCAAAGGTGCGTCTCGCTTGCTGGCTTCATATATATGCCCAAGTGCGACCAGTCAGTACTAACTCCTGTTTGTAGATGCCTCACCACCCCCAGAGATCGTGGGCACAACACTTGACGACAGGTTTAAGAGACAGTCTTGATGAAATTCGCAAACGCGCCGGCATTAACCACCGCAAAGTCCAACACCAGCAAATTCCACAGTCAGTTAAGCAAGAGCCCAATGAGTCAGATACACCTCTCGATGCATACACAACAGACCTAAACGTTTTTTGTAACTTTTTCATCGACGGTCATGCAGAAGGCATATCCGATGACCAGGTGTATGAGACGCTCGCTCAGCAAGTAAGTCTCTGAATTTCTGATACAAATGTTGGAGTCGAACTTGAACTGTGTTTTCTAGACAAAGTGTCGAAGCGAACCGTCGTGGCGAGATTTTTTCACTAAGCACCATGACATAGTTTATGCCCGTTGTAACAATAGTGTAGATTAATCCCTGCTTTTATGATGCAGCGAATGGTTGAGATGATTCTTTGAAAAAGCGCTTCCTCCGTTCTTCCTTGGATACGGAACCATCCCCCTGCAACGAGCCGGCGTAGTCGAATGCACCCATGGCAGCACCCATCACCGCACAAGACCCCACGGCCATAGGAATTGAACGGGCTATCATAGTTCGTTGATGAGAGGTGAAACATCATTCACAGGAGACAACGTACCTCGTAAGCCCGCTAGGAAGCCAGCTGCGCAAGCTCCAGCAGCGCCGTTCCATGCATCGTCTTGTTGTCTTTGGTTCGAAACGAACGCCTCGGTGAAGGCAAAAGTACCACCCATAGCAGCTATAGAAACCAGCGACCAATCAGCCTCTGAATGCTTCCCGTGTGTATAAGGTTGGACGCACCGAAAAACCCAATGGTCCCGCCTGTTCTTGTTAGGAATCCCGTTGCACCCCGGGCATGTTTGTCCAACGCATTTTGGATGGCGCTGACGAAAGCACCGACCGCGCCAGCCTGCAGACCAGTGGAGACTGCGTAGTTCAAGGGGTTCTTTGGTGTAAAGTTGGATGGTGCTGGTGCCTGCGTTGACTCTGTCATGGTTGGTGATCAGAGTGCGGTAATTGGTGTATCGGAGATATTGCTCGGCGCCTAATCGTGTTTCCGTGAGGTTCGTCTTCGCACACTTCCAACTTTGAAGTCGTTTAGACAAGGACATCCATCCAATCACATTTATTTGGACATTTTCCAAAATTTATCACGCGTAGCGTTTGAACGAAAGCCAGTGCATCGAGCATCAACATTAAAGGAAAGGACTGCAACGATCTACACAAAGTGACGAAAATGGTCTATATCATAGAAGGTAGTACAAACGTCCCAAGCCTGTGGGCAATGACGTTGAGCATGCGAGAATACCAATCAATTTGGTTGTACTCACTTAGTTGTAGGGTTGGATAACACCGTTCGGAGATTTCGTTGCAACCTCAGCGGGGATCTGTCGCTTGTCGTAGCGTTCAATGCGACCTTGAGGAGATTTAGTGGCGACTTCAGCGGGAATCTGCCTCTTGTTGTAAGGCTCGATCCTGCCTTGCGGGGATTTCACGGCGACTTCAGCTGGGATCTGTCTCTTGTCGTAACGCTCAATGGTACCCTGGGGAGACTTGGTGGCGACTTCGGCAGGAATTTGTCTCTTGTTGTAAGGCTCGATCCTGCCTTGAGGTGACTTGACAGCGACCTCAGCTGGGATCTGACGCTTCTCGTACGGCTCAATTCTGCCTTGGGGCGATTTGACGGCCACCTCCGCCGGGATCTGCCTCTTGTTGTAAGGTTCGATTCTCCCTTGAGGTGATTTTACAGCGACTTCGGCGGGGATCTGTCGTTTATCGTAACGCTCGATTCTTCCTTGAGGTGATTTGGTCGCAACCTCGGCAGGAATTTGACGTTTGTCGTAGCGTTCGATGGTGCCCTGAGGTGATTTGGTAGCGACTTCAGCAGGGATTTGCCTCTTGTTGTATGGCTCAATCCTGCCTTGAGGCGACTTGACAGCCACCTCAGCTGGGATCTGACGCTTATTGTAAGGCTCAATCCTGCCTTGGGGAGATTTCACGGCCACTTCGGCGGGGATCTGCCTCTTGTTGTAGGGCTCGATCCTGCCTTGAGGTGACTTGACAGCCACCTCTGCGGGAATCTGACGCTTGGCATAGGCAACGATGGTATCCAAGGGCTCCGGCGAGCGAACCTCGACGGACCTCTGTGATCCAAGCATTAGCTGGGAAATAACAGTGACAGAATAGAGACGTACACGGAGTGACACAGGACCTGCGAGTGCTTGGCCAGCAAGAGCTGCGACTAGCGCAAGGAGGACGGTTTGTACAGCGAGCATGATTTGTCACAAAGTAAGGAAAGTAGAGACGTGCGTTGAAAGAGGTCGAGCGAAAGATGCGACTGGAATGCGCGCTGCGCAGGAAAAGAAGGACGAAGAGAAACTGGAGGGGGAAAGCAGTGAGCAAGAGGAAAGCAAGGAACGCAGGAGGACTTACAGGGAAAGGGTGGGAGAAAGGAAAGCCTTACAGCACCGTCGCTGGGGAAACAGAGGCTTTATATACCCGATGATTGACACAGCCGCCAAAACATCAGATCCATTGGCAACCACCATCAAGCGCCGGTTCTACTTTTACACAAATGTCAGATCCTCGGTTCGCTCGTCTGAAAACYGACCCTCGATTTCGACGGCCCAAAAAGCATTCATCAAAACTAGTCGTAGACGATCGCTTTAAGGACGTCTTTTCGTCTTCAAAGAAATYCAAAAAGCGTACGTTCTTGCAGAATATTTTTGCACCAAGAAAGTTCACTCAGTCACCAGTCATCTAGCACAACTCGTAGACAAGTATGGCAGATCCCTACCAAAGAACCATGAACAAGAAAAGCTCAAGAAGTTCTATCAGCTAAACGGATCTTCTGACGAACACGCCGACTCTTTTCCTGATTATGCTCGTGGAGAGGTTCTGCTTGAATCATCAGACGAGGACGAGTACGAACATTCAGGAGATGAGGACGACCATGGCATCGTGACCATCGGCGCAGATCCATACGAGGACGAGGATGCCGACATAGACCTCGATGAAAGTCGCTTCGCTGACTTGGACGCCCAAGCCGCTGCTTACTCCAAATCTCATCCGGACGAAGAACATAAATCAGGCTCACAAACTCGACGTCTGGCCATCGTCAATCTTGACTGGGATCACGTCCGAGCGTCCCATCTTTACAAAATTCTGTCTTCCGTCGTCTCACCAACACCCTCGACGGAAGGACGCAAGAGCAAGGCCGTCATCACAGGCAAGGTCCTGAGTGTTCGTGTTTACCCTAGCGAATTCGGAAAGGAGCGTCTGGCCCGCGAGGAGAAGGAGGGCCCCCCACCCGAGATCTTCAAGCGAAGCAAAGAACTCGCACCCGAACAAATTAACGAAAAGACGATATACGACATCTCCAACGGTGAAGAATACAATGAAGACGCACTTCGAAAATACCAATTGGAACGCTTGAGGTAAGCATAGCCTATTGYTCATAGTTATATGCTTTATTCGACTTCGTTAGATATTACTACGCCGTCGCAACCTGCGATACTACCGAAACCGCTGCCCATATATATAACGAGTTGGAAGGAACCGAACTCGAACGCTCGGCGAATGTATTCGACCTGAGTTTTGTTCCAGATGATATGTCGTTTGACGGAGAACCAAGGTACGGCCACACCACTCGCGTACATCATTGTATACTCATGAGCCTTGACTAGAGACGAAGCTACTGACCAAGTCAGTCACTCATACAAACCTGTTGAATTTGTCACCGATGTGAGTTCCAGGCAGATGTTGAATTTTTCCTACTCACCAAGTCTCAACTAGGCCCTGCGACATTCCAAAGTGAAGTTGACTTGGGACGACGACGATCCTGAACGCAATAAAGTCACTCGCCGTGCATTTTCACAGAAGGAAATCGAAGAAGCTGATTTCCGAGCGTACATTGCTTCATCGGGTGACGAAGATGAGTCGGAAGACGATGGTAAAAATAAGAAGTCACGCAAGTCGGCAGAGAGAGAAAAACTTCGTTCGYTGCTTCTTGGCGGTGGAGACAACGACTTGCCAGAAGGCTGGGGCGATGACAATGCGGGAGACGACGTCGACATGGAGATCACGTTTACGCCTGGGTTGAGTAACGCGAAGGACGGGCAGGACGAAACGACACTCGAGCAATACCAGCGAAAGCTTAGGGAAAAGAAGAAGCAGAGGAAAGAGAAACTCAAAGGCCGCAAGGAGGAGCAGCCGGCGGCGATGGACGATTTCTTTGGTGCTGAGAGCGACGAGGACACCATCGATCCACCCAAGAAAACCGGTTCCAGCTCGAATGGAAAAGGTCGTGACATCTCCACCGCAGAGGAACTGTCGTTACTCGCCGTTTCTGATCAGCCAGAGCCTTCTCACTTCAACATGAAATCCGTCATCAAGGCAGAAAAGGGCAAGAAAGGCAAGAAGAAGAGGGCTTTGGAGGCAGAAGCTGAACTCCAAACTGATTTCGCCATTGACGTCAAGGACACGCGTTTCGACGCTCTCCATGAGGATCATACATTCGCGATAGATCCTAGTAACCCTCAGTACGTTTCTCACCGTTGCTTGCTTGCTTCGTGCTCACCTTGTCCCTAGTTTCAAAAAGACGAAAAGCATGTCTGCACTTCTCTCTGAACGAAGCAAGAGGCATCAAAGTAAACTAAAAGACGACGCGATAGCGAAAGAACCTGCCGATCAAAAGACTGGCTCTGATCTCCAGGCTCTCGTCGACCGAGTGAAGCGGAAAAGCAGCACATCCGTTGAGCAGAAAAGCAAACGACGAAAGCAATGATATTTGTTAGATGTACACATTCATTTGGTTATTAGGTATTATGAGATCTTTGCGTTGGAGAAATCTAGCTCTGGGTGGGCATCCTGGAACTTCTTGAGTGCCTACATGTCGATGAATTAGCGTCGTCTTGGATGAACGGATGAGTCAATAAGAGTCACATACCTCCATCTTCTTGAGCTCATCAGACGTAGGCTTTCCCATTTGCTGTTGGAGGATTTCAGCACGAGGTGTGGTCATGTCGCGATTCAACGCACCTTTTGTTGGTTATCAAACTACAAGACCACGAACGCGATTGATATGATTTGTTTGAGTGATCAATGAAGAAACTCACCATCATCTTCTCGACCATGCCCCTACAAATTTGATGTCATTGGGAAGTCATGAATCGCCATTAGAGTGGTTATACACACCTCGTTTCGCCATCAAGGTCACTCAGTTGGCTATTGGGGGGTTCGATCTTCCGCGTGTCGATTTTTGGGTGATGGGTGAGGACGTTCTCCCACCACTGTTCTTTGTTAAGCTTCTCTAGGTGTATGTGCACAAATTCATTGTCCTCTAAAAGGTAGATTCTGGGCAAGTGCTTGCGCGAAAGATAGCATGACTTACGAACTGTCCAAGTACTCTCTTCGACTTTGATTTCCTTGCAAATTTCGCCGTCCATGATGGGGTCCTTTCCCTTCAGGCCAAGCTTGAGCTTCTTCTTGAGAATGGTAACAGACAGGTCCCTTGCGCGAGTCCCTTTTGGAACCGGGACGGTGATATCGACTTCACCCAGCAGTTGAGTCCATGTGTAGGGTAGAGCTTCCCAAGAAGTCAATCAGCACGAGCTAGTTTACCACAGTATAAATACTACGAAGGTATACCGGATTGCTCTTTAGCTTCTCTCTCCCTATCCGCCTTGTCGCGTTCCTCCCTCTGCTCCGGAGTGAGTTTATCGTAGTCGTTATCCATTGAAGGTCGCGATCTAATAGGCGCCCCTGAAGCCCGATTATCATTTGTCTGTCTGTTTGAGCATGTTTCGATCTGACTGTGTTGCCAAGCACGGATACAGTGATGTGCCTTCCTCAGTGTGGTAGGTGGTCATTGCAATTGCACCGTCGCTTAACGCGTTCACCACCCACCTCGACTCTCTCTCTGAACCCTTCCTCGCATCAGGGACGCTTTCAGCTCGCCGTCTATGGCTAGTGCTGATGTATGGACTGACTTCGAGGTGAGTATTGGTTCTACTTTCGTCTTAGTCAAAATGACACTGAGCGCTCATTTACACCGCTAGACCACTCGAACAAGTGTTCGCTACAACACCGTCGACAAGCTGAAGCAGATTATCAATGGTCTAAATGAGCAGTGTCATGCTCACTTATCGAAATCGGGAAAGAAGCAAGAGTTGATTGATCGAATCTGGGGTCTCTTCGATTCATGGAGAGCTGGAAACACACAAGACAGATGGTTAAAAGCGAAGAATGTCTTGCATCAATTACGCGAGAACGGGGGGTACGTATATCTTGATCTGCCTTTCGCTCGACCTGCGCGACGCGAATGGAGAGCACTTGAATTTAATAGCTAATTTATATGACTTAGTTATTCGTCGGCTCGCTACTCACCCGCCGCTCCCATCACGCCACACCACTCCTTGCCTGTACCTACCGCGAATGGGTACAGGGCAGTCTTGAATCCCAATTCCGCATCATCATCTACTGGATCGACGGCTCATTACGATCCATATGCACCTCCACGCAAACCCGGCGCTCCCGCATCGACATCTTCGTCCATGCCCAAAGGTACAGTCGGTCCCCCCACTTCCATAACAACGCCATCTCATATCCCCGCTTTAGGTCTCCAATTCAAGACGTCGCCTTTCTTTAGAGTAGAACATGCAGTTTCCCCTGTRTATGAGTGTCCTGGTACGCCCTTCTTTCACGGGCCTTTATCACAGCATGTCCTGATGCGTGCTAGAATCAACTGGTGCTTCGGACAGGAAAACTGGAAAGCTCAACTTTCTTTTGACCGGTGAAGACGCGGCCAAACTCAATCTTCCCGAGTGCGTTCTCCTCAGCCTTGTTGGATTACTAGAGCGCTTATATTCGAGCCACTACCAGTTATCAAGTCCGTCTATATTGCACGTCGTCGATGTTTTACACGCCTCAGCCAGCAGCGTTCCGCACTCCCACCGCCACTGAACTTGCTCCCATCGAATTCCCTCAAACTTGTGAAGTCCGAGTAAACGGCGTCCTGTTGACAGCCAATCTAAAGGGACTCAAGAAGAAGCCAGGAACTGCGCCTCCTCCGGACATTGGAAGCCTCTTGCGACGAGGAAATATACAGAATAACATTGAAATGATATATGTTAATGGCCAACAACCCGTGCAACCCAAGGTTAGCCTTCTCGTTCTTTGTACAGAATCATCAATTGACCCTCGAAATAGAAATACTACCTAGTAGCAATGCTTATTCAAGCCACCACTGTTGATCAACTAGTCGACCGGCTGAAGAAGGGCAAGTTCAGGAGCGCTGAGGACATCAGACAACAAAGTGCGTTGTTATCTACGCACGCAGAGTTTTTATAATTGAWWCCTTCCCCTTTAGTGGTTTCTAATAACTTGGAAGACGACGACATCGTTGCTGGCTCCCAGAAGCTATCGCTGAAGTGTCCGGTAAGCATCATATAACTGCTGATTAGCGTATTTTTTGATTATCTTTGCAGCTCAGCTTCATGCGCATTAACACCCCTTGTCGGTCGACGCAGTGCATCCACCCGCAGTGTTTCGACGCGTTATCTTGGTTCTCCGTGATGGAACAGACAACGACGTGGCTTTGTCCAGTTTGTGAGAAAGTCCTCAAGCCAGACGATTTGTACCTGGACGGGTAAGTGGTCACGAGACAATGCTTACGGTAGAACTTGGACTTATTATCCCATCTTAGCTACTTTGACGAGATCTTGAGGAGTTGTCCAGATGATATCGAGGATATTTTGGTTGAGACAGATGGCGCATGGCATACAAGCGATGATATGCATGCCTCAGCTGATTGGCGTCGCCTGCACCCACCCAAAGTCATGTCTCCTCCGCCGAAACCCGTAGCGCCTGTAAAGCCCGAGCCTACTGACGGACTGGCTATGCCTCCACCTGAGGAGATTGTGGTGTTGGATTCGGACGATGAAGAGGAAGGCCAGGTCAAACGCCAGTTGTCGCCATCTTTTGCCAGCTCGTCTTCATTGGCTCCGTCGGTACCTGCTTCGGATGATGTCATTGACCTGACTGCCGATTCCGATGAGGACCGTCCGCGTCCCTCACTTCCGAGCTTGGGYCATAAAAGAAAGATAATGGATACGCCAACSTCGCCGACGGAAGAAATMTGGAAGAAAGGACGAATCGAACGTGACCTTCCCGGCGGATACCCAACTCATCGACATTCGTCTGCCGCCTTTGACAAGACGCCCTCGTCTCCCCTTGAGCTTCCCCGAAGGAGTAGTGGTTCGTACCAGCAGTACCCACCTCCGCGATGGAATGAGGCCCGGCAAACCTACGACTATGACGGACAGTTTTTACGAGTGCCTGGCGGAATCCCGAAGAATCGATAGCCGTAATTTACGTTACTTAATCGTTACGCTAAGTACTTGTAGTCTACCAGCAGTCGCTTTCGTATTGCGGGCGCATAATCCAGCAGCATGCTATATTTAGTCCGCGAATGCAAGGCGTGTGTGAGGGTCGTCACGAGTGGTTGCGAGGCTACCGACGGCGTTGTAGCACGTAGACGTAAAAATGGCTGAAAATTTCAGGTTATTTATCAAGAAAAAAACGAGGGCTGTCTCATATCACAAGCGGAATAGGACAGCGCTTGGCCGGCATACCGGAAGCAGCGGAGATATCTCGTCCCGGGAGAACCCGAAATGCTTTTTGAGCACGCTTGAAAAAGTTTTCGTGCTTCATCAACCTTGACCACAACCACCACTCTTCCTCCCTCCATCTTCCTTCCTCCCTACCAAAAAAATGGCCGAAACTAAGAAGGTCAAGACGCCAAAGGAGTTCGCTGGTACGCTCGTCGTCCTCGTCGTTCTCTTCGTCGTGCTCACGCTTTCTTTGCTTTTCAGTCGACTTTTTGATGGGCGGTGTGTCAGCTGTAAGTGGACTTTGCGAGCGTTCTGGGCCTTTTCACTGACTTTCTCTTTTCTGTAGGCCGTCGCAAAGACCTCGGCTGCTCCCATTGAGCGTATCAAGTTGCTTGTTCAGAACCAGGATGAGATGGTTCGTGTGCAGCCTTCCGTCCTTTGTCTGCTCCGTTGACACGTCACTCTCTCAGATCAAGCAAGGTCGTCTCGCTACCCCCTACAAGGGTGTCGGTGACGCCTTCTCCCGGACATACAAGGAGGAGGGCCTTGTTTCCCTCTGGCGAGGAAACACCGCCAACGTCATCCGTTACTTCCCGACCCAAGCCTTGAACTTTGCCTTCAGTAAGTTTACTTCCGCGTCTACCCATGAGACCTTTCATTGACACCCGCGTTCAGAGGACTACTTCAAATCCCTCTTCGGCTTCAAGAAGTCTGAGGGCTACTGGAAGTGGTTTGCCGGCAACGTCGCCTCCGGTGGTGCCGCTGGTGCTTCGTCCCTCTTGTTCGTCTACTCCCTCGACTACGCCCGTACTCGTCTGGCCAACGACGCCAAATCCGCCAAGGGTGGAGGAGCTCGTCAATTCAACGGTCTCGTCGATGTCTACCGTAAGACTCTCGCTTCCGACGGTCTTGCCGGTCTCTACCGTGGTTTCGTCCCCTCCGTCGTCGGTATCATCGTCTACCGTGGTCTCTACTTTGGTGTCTACGATTCATTGAGTGAGTTATCATGTCGAACTGTTCTTCAATTAATACTCATTAAATCCCTTCAGAGCCCGTCGTCCTCGTTGGTGCCCTTGAGGGATCCTTCTTGGCCTCCTTCGGTCTTGGTTGGGGTGTCACCATCGGTGCTGGTCTTGCTTCTTACCCATTGGACACTATCCGTCGTCGTATGATGATGACTTCCGGCTCTGGTGTTAACTACAAGTCCATGTTCGACGCTGGCTCTCAGGTKTGTATGCTTCTTGATGCGCTTTGTACCGCTCTAACGTGACATCGTCTTTTAGATCATCGCTAAGGAAGGCACGAAGTCCCTCTTCAAGGGTGCTGGTGCCAACATCCTCCGTGGTGTTGCTGGTGCTGGTGTGCTCTCGCTGTACGACAAGCTCCAGCAAGTCATGTTCGGCAAGGTCTACTCTGGTGGTAAGTCTAGTGATCTCCCGTATATGNTTTTTCGTCTGCTGACTTGGGCTTGTTTCCTCCGTAGGCTCTGGTTAAGCGTGGAATCGCATCCTTTCGTTTTAGCATTCATTGTTTACGGCGTAATAGACTCTTTTTGTTATCACTCTAGCTATACCGTCTTCGTAGAGAATATACACCTTACATTATTCCCTCTGGACATACGGCTAGTACTTCATAATGAGATCCCGTTCGCTTCCTTCCGATCGATTGCGAGTGCATCTGCATGGTTGGTTGACCTAAGTCTACACCGAAGCCTNNCCRGCACTTGTTGCTTCACGTCTGCATGTTATGCCTCAGTCCACTGCTACGTTCCGCCGTCCTTAGAGCCGCACGCTCGCTCAGTACGGCYGTCTCTCTGCGTCCATATCAAGACCACTGTCTCGATGCCTGTCTGGGTGCTCTTGCATCTGGTTCCACCCGTATCGGTGTCTCATTACCAACTGGCTCGGGGAAGACGACGGTGTTCGTGACCCTTCTTTCCAAGATCCAGCCTCCAAACCACAATCCCAAGGCTACTCGATCTTTGATAATTGTCAATAGTGTCGAACTTGCTACTCAGGCTGCTTCACAAGTGCGYGCGTTATTCCCGGACTGGACGGTGGAGGTTGAGCAGGGTGCTAAACATCAAGCGTCTGGGGAGGCAGATGTGTGCGTGGTTTCCCTTCATCGTTAACAAACGCGACTGACCTGTATCTAGCACTGTTGCAACATACCAGACACTGCTACACAGTCAACGTATCGCCAAGTTCAAGCCCGCGTATACTAAGGCCATTGTAATAGACGAGGCGCACCATGCCGCTGCTCCCTCGTGAGTTTCTATCTAGAATGAGACTGTTGAGGCTGCTATTGACNNANTNNANTTCATAAACAAAGTTATCGTCGTCTTTTGTCCCGTTTCGACCCACGCATAGAAAGTCCTGACCCTCTMGACRCGCCCAAACCAGTAGAACACTCAATACCTATCATCGGTTTCTCTGCGACGTTCAGCCGACATGATGGACTTGCTCTTGGATCGGTTTTTGAGCGTATCGTGTATCACCGCGACTTTTTGGAGATGATTAAAGAACAATGGTGAGTACCCAGCTAAGTCCGGTTTATCATCCTTGTTGAATACATGCTAGGCTTTGTGATGTTCGTTTTACTGCCGTTCGCGCACAGCTGAACCTCCGAGATGTYACTATCAATACTCGGACAGGCGACTTTAACCCGACGAGTCTCGCACACGTTATCAATACAGACACGGTCAATCGTCTGATCGTTCAATCTTGGTTGGAGAAAGCCTGTGCGCATATCTCTTGTCCATGGTCCCAAAATCTTATATGACCTTCCCAGCTGATAGAAAATCGACACTCGTTTTCTGCGTCAACCTAGCGCATGTCCGGGCCCTTACGCAGGTCTTCAGGAACTTTGGRGTTGATGCAAGATATATCTACTCGAAAACGYCTCTTCTTGAGCGTAGATCCCTTATTGCTGATTTCAAGAAAGGTGAATTTCCRGTTCTGGTGAATTGCGGTTAGTGANACACGRATTATAATGTGCATCGATCGATATTCAATGATCTTTGCAGCCGTCTTGACCGAAGGTACCGACATTCCTAACATTGACTGTGTCCTATTGGCAAGACCTACACGGTCCCACAACGCCTTTTCTCAAATGGTATGGATGCTGTTTCTTTCAGACGATTGGCTTTTCTGAAAGTCTACAAAGATCGGACGAGGCATGAGACTATCTCCGGGTACAGGCAAGAAGGACTGTCGAATCGTCGATTTTGTAGACAGTACTAGTCGAGTATCTGGTATCGTCTCTGTGCCTAGCTTGTTCGGATTGGATGCTACCGCTGTGGATCTAGACGGTAGGTTTCTCTCCATCAAGGTTTCTGGATTAACTGACCGTCGTTCCCATAGATGAGACCTTTGAAACCTTGCAAGAGAAAGCCGAATCTGGCTCTCTCAGCTCCGTCTTCAAGGATGTTGGTGACATCCCTGAGCCTCGCTCCGTGACGTACACGGACTACGATGATCCATTTTCCCTGAAAGGTCAGGCGTTTGGTGCGGCCCATATCTTTACTATGTCACCGAATGCTTGGGTCGGGTGTGGTGAAGACATATACGTCCTGGAGTGCCTTGGGAAAGGTCATCTACGAATCGAGCCAGTTGTCGACGACGAGGGTAGGTCTGTCTGAATTGCTAGGGTGAATGACCTAATGCTCGGTTTCAGATGATCGACCAGCTTTTCAGGCTTGGTTTGCGCCAGCTGCTTTGGATGGGGCGACGGCGCGTGCTCTGAAGATCTCCCCTTACCATCGCGTTCGTAAAATTGCAACCGCGTCGACTCTCAACGACGCCGTGCGGGCTTGCGACACGTATGCTCTGGCGAAGGTGTTACCTCGTCCTCTCAATCTAGGGTAAGTTTATTCCGACTGAATTATCAGATATGTATACTGAAAGTCATGGTTCATCCAGGCTTCTCCGTACATCTAATTGGAGGAAATCGCCTGCGACAGACTCTCAGAAGGCTTTTATAGCTAAACGCTGGCAGAAACGACGTTCTTCGATTGCAGCATCAGACCTTCCAACTGAAGAGAAACTGGCGAAGATGACGAAAGGAGAAGCGGCCAATATTATTACTCGTCTAAAGCATGGAGCTCTGGTGCGTTTACATTTACCTCGTCCATGGCGCCTTTGTTGAAGTTTTGGTAGGCTCGGCATAACAGGAAGGTTCAAGCTACTAACAAGGCCTTGAAATTGGTGGCTAAGGAAGATGCTCGCCGGGCGAGTAGGTTGGTGAAAGTGGGCCCACTTTCGCCAGCAAATCCATAGATAATAAATASGTAGAGTATTACTTATACGAGTGTTCTTAATTCTGAAATCTTCGGGCTAACGGCTAAAGAACTACTAAGTGTCAAGACGGCTGCTCGTTGAGCTATCTGGATGCCATGAGCAAGTAGATCTGGATCGTTGAACAGATTGGGTTGTTCCACCATCACGCCCAACAAWGCCCCAACGAATGAGTCCCCTGCRCCTGTGACGTTGATCAGCTGGTTTGTTGGTATCGCAGGGAAATGTCGCAAGATGACTGTTTGATCAAATCCGAAYGGTCCAACAATTGCGCCRYTGTTRTCGTGGTTTGACCATCTGTCAGCAGCCGCGGTACGAACAACGACAAGTGCGCCCAATTCTCCRCATTTGACAATGATTCGATGAAAGTGCCTGAGTAGGCTCAACGCTCGAGGGATTGCGCCGGTTTGAAGGATTGATGCGAATGATTTGTTTGTTTCAGCACATTGCAAGAGTCCTTGATTGTGCGCTTGCATGTAGAGTGCACACTTCTCTTCCCATTGGGGACGCGACTCGTCAACTAGGGCGTTCTGGTACATGTGGTCCAGTTCCAGTAGGTTGGGAGATATCGATATTTGGGGCATCGATGATGGKTTGATCCCATCATCCGTTGAAGRTTCAWGTGCYCGGAATATCGTAGTGGATTTGGTSACRGAAGTTGGTTCACTAGGYRKTGTYGTTAGTGTAAGCTGCANNNNGAAAAGATTNNNGANGNNNGCMTCGCACTAGAATACTGAGACCRGTGAGTRAGATAAAATACTGAGGGATAGAACTACGCCATACCTTCAAYCMYRTTGTCATTRCAGRCRTTGATAACGCGACGGATCAACTCTGACTGGAGGTTGCCATCAAGGGCAACRAYGCGAGGTTTGCATTCTMGGATKTGGGAGATAGCCTAAGAARACGCAGGTTAGGKAACTCGAGATGCARRTGGTYGTGRGCTACCCACACTGTCRACATYTAAAGATGCTATGATRTCCATGTCAGCCACCCCACCCATCAGATGACCTTSGCTGTCWAGATGCATATTGCAMACRGCAGTCCTTCCATTGGTCTGGAAGATRCCATCAGTTGGCATTCCAGTATCTCCAAGCTCGGAGAYGAGAAGGCGACCCAAGCTATCATYACCAGCAGCGGATATCAACTTTGTGCGAGAAGGARCCAAACGATGCGCAGCTTCGGCAATGTTTCTACCAACCCCACCTAAGGTCAAGGAGACAGAACCTGGRGTTGTCGAGTGGGTGCCCAGGGCTGCGTCTGCATGACTTGCAGTTCGTGCGGTAATATCAATGGCGGCGCAACCGACGACCAGCAGCCCCACATCATTTGGTTTCTGCGCAGAACCGAGTTCGGAGATCAAAGGAGTCGAGTTTAAAGATTGAGCTGACGGATTGATTTGGACTCAATAACATAAAGCGACCAAAAAGACATGGCTGGTGCTCTACGTACGGGACACGTCTACGTAGCCAGAGTTTTGCGCTATCTTCGCATATTCGACGGCGATTTGACCACCTTGAGGAATACATGAGCAATCGAAATTGACGAGAGGTTGTATGAAACATACCTATTTTCGCCGTTGTTTCCAGAAGAGCAATATCTATACGGCATCAACGGAAGCATACGCATTTGCAGCAGGCCACTTACTATTTTCGAGTGATTTACCCTGCGTCAATTCGTTGACRCGGGCAAGGAGCCAGGGCGTAGCAGCCTTGCCTTGTTTACTTATACCGTTGGCTTCTGACTCGGCGACGGCTTGGTCTACAGCGAGTTGTATAGCAGWGCCCGAAGCTTCATATTGCTCTGGGATGGGACATGCAAAGAGGGCGCCACTTTGCATTCCCATCTGCTGTTGGGTATCTGTGCAMGTCAAGGTAACGAAACCTATCGTATGCAAGATAGATAATACATACGAAGGAGCTGCGCGGCAAGTTCTGGCGAGTCGAGGTTCCATGGAGACTGGAAGATGATTGATTCAACAGCGCAAGAGTTCTATAGCAGATAAAACGGACCTGGAAACCACTCCGAGGAGAGAAGAATGCCGGGAAATCCTTGGTTTTTGAGTAGGATATCACAGGAACACCTAACGTTTCCTACGATCCGACGCATTAGATCAATGCTTGCATGATCACCGTCAGACTAACAAGGTATTCCAGCGTCCTAGARGGACGTTCAGATGATATAGAGAGTGAGAACATCGAGCAAGATACCTTTCAATATCAAGAATTGACTTCACACCAGCRGAAACGAGGCCTACGGGACATCTTGCTAGTTCGCCAAGATCTGCGGATATATCCATGGCTGTTGGTAGAAATTTGAGTCCAAGATTCRCACATTTGCYRAAGCCAACCTACAATTTTCCCCGCCACGATGAACACCACCAAGTCTAGMGCGATGAGCACCTGTCGTTAGAYGGTTGAGCTAGAGGTCGCTYACCCGCCAGTAGCAAACACCTAARCAGGATATTGTCATGGACARGCCCAACAGAATGTACMAGACGCACATACCTTGATGCCTGAGAGGGCAGCAAGCGCCATCGTCGCAGCACATGTTGTCCCTGCGAACCATGAGTCAGAAAAAATCAAACACGAACAGAATCGGGGYATACCAGCATGGGATTTCGTAACGATGGCTGCAGCAATRTCTCTGCGAGAAACCTTGACAGCAGGGTTTGCCTTTGCGTCTGACAAGAAGTCGAGTTGGCTTTCTTCTAAGCCTATTTTGACACGTCCGTGTATGATCCCAATGGTAGCGGGTATGCTCCCMGTGGATCTGACGATACCCTCKAGGGATTTGGCGAGTTCAGCATTTTTTGGRAACGGAACACCATGGGTGACCAGAGCYGTTTCCAATGCCACAACYGGCCTRTKTTCATTGAGAGCAGCTTCAACCTGMCGGNGGGTATTAGTGAAATGGACRMCGTYTGGAACCRCGAACAACTCACYTCWGGATGAACRTCTAYWGGTAARTTRCGCTTYTTGAGATTCGCTATGRTTTGTATATTGCGRGWCCAYCTAGGGGATGYMARTYTRTGTCCCMATGCCTTGGWCTTCACAAAGGACATTTGGNCRAGGTTGTGGAAGTCAAGAASTMGTCNNNAGGACCAAACAAGTTGGCGYGTATATAAACAGCCAGCTTCGATCATGGTCCGGAGTTATGTCCGTCCCARACGATAATCAGAATCCCCAGTCCTACGAAATCTCCCGAGAGACAGAGGGAGGAATATGTAGCTTGACATACGCGAATCTCGACGTCGATTCAATCATCAAGTCTGTGGTTGATGATGCCGCTGGTGCGACGTCCGTATTCATTGGTAGGCGTTCCAATCGCATTGGAACATACAAAGCTGAGATCGGGCTCAGGAACGACGAGAAATTCTTTCAAGGGTACGCGAATCTGATCAAACTTATCTAGCAAAATCCTTAGGTCGTTGCTCCAGGAAAGGTGGTCACACGGCTGGAGTACCAAGCATACTCAAAGCTGGCTATCAAAACGATGTTGAGCATTATTGAGGCGGCGAGGAGCTCTGAGTCGATCAATCGCTCGGAACACCACCCCCAAAGTGAGGCCAAACTGTCTTGGATTCGATGTGCAATACACCATAGATTAGGAACGGTTCCGGTTGGTGAGCCGTCAATCGGTAAGTGCTACCCTCCTTGGTTAGTTCTTTGAATTTTGAAGCCAGTGCAAAGTAATCGCGGTATCTTCTCCACATCGCAAGGAAGCATTCGTTGCTTGCGAATTTATGTTGGAAGAAGTGAAGCGAAAGGCGCAGATATGGAAACGGGAATACTATGAAGGCGAAGATCCCTCCACTGCTGAATGGAAGGAAAATACGTAGCTCATTAGACAGATATAGTTTTCGTGTATCAATGATTAATCAACTTTCCAGTCCTTCGCAAGAATATCGTCCTCATTGCTGACCAGAAGCTCGACAGCCCAGATAGTCAACGTAAAGAAGACGTTCAACCATCTCCACCACACTTGAGAGGAGTGGTCAAGTACTAAATTGTCAGTTAGTAGTGGCCAAGATTGTGATCAGGGAAAGGGCATACGAAGGAGGTGAGAGTAAACAGAGATGAAAATAAATTGACGGTATGTGAGTAGGATCTTGGTCAATGTAGACGTCTGTAAGAGTTCATGAGTACAATAGTCTCCTTCAAAAGAGCTAAATTAGTGCTCACCGGTCGGTCATTCCAGCCACTGTCAACGCCTTCATCTGAATCCCAGCTATCTGCGCCAATCGTAGGAAGGATACGGGATGCAAGGTGAAGGATGGCCAGACGGAACAAAAGAGCCGCGAGGACAGGCTTTGGCAGCGTGTTTGTGACGAAATTAAGCAGAGCTTCAAAGTGAGGCAGAATGTTGGGTAGGAGGGGTACGCTGAGCAGCATGAAGCTCAGTCACACGACCAAAATCAATACGATAGGACTCTTACTATGATGAAGCGGGTCCCGAGAACGGTGTTTGTTCGACACCACATAACCAGACATTATAAGCGAGAAGGGCCAGGAGACTAGAGGATTCGATCATATTCGTCCGCCGCAACGCGAACCCAATTACGGTCAGGAACAGGAAAGCGGTCAACGCTACGCCGAATAACGTTGAAGATAGTGGAGAAGACGCGGCGGCTGGATAAGTCTATAGAGGTGGTCAGGTCACGCTACAAGGCTCGAATTGGGCACGCACCACAGCGATCCACCACGCCGACACAACGTACGCGATGGCCGTGACAATCAACACGCCAAACTGACGAAATTCATCGTCCCCCACAAATTTCTTGCCTTCCTGGCCGAGTTTTTGTGCGACAAGCAGACTGGAAAGACCCTCCATCATGATGAACAAGGGCCCTCCAAACGTGAGTGCGGTCCCCCACCAATGGGCAGCTGTGACAAGCCATGGCGATACGGAAGACGAAAAGACATTGAAGCAGACGAGGAGGAGAAAGGGATGCATGGGGACCTGCAAGACAGATAACGACTCGCTGCCCCATAGGAGGATGAGGGTTCCATGAATCAAGGCATGGATGCTGAGGAGAAGCGACAGTAGTAGGAAAGCCGAGTTGGAAAGCGTCGCTAACGTGAGGGGTAAGAAGATGAGGATCTGGAGGACGGTTGAAAGCCTGGCACCAAACTCTCCGTCACTTCGGAGAGACGCAGGAAAATGCTAAAAAGGCGCACCTAGCAGTGTTGGAAACCGCCGTCCATATCAACCAGGCATTCATCATTTGCGTTAATGACAGAGAGGAAATATGGGGAGGTTTCAATTAGACATGGCTGGTGGCCCTTTGTACAAGTGGTGGTGCGTAAGTGGCAAGGCAAAGCCACAGGCGTTTTGAAAGGGGCCTCATGGAGCTCACAACCACATACAAGGCAATGGCTACTCATACATAAATACTATATACACAAGAAAAYACATACACTCTAACATAGGTATTAAAATAATGGTATCAATTGCGAGGGTTCAGCAAGCCCTTGGCCGACGCAAAATCGGTCGCACGAGCAAGAGATGCTGGGTCAGACGGGGGTACGTAGAACTCGTCTCGGATGGGTATCTGCAACAGGTTGAACTTGGGCGTGATAACCACCATGTGGTTTGTTCGAATTTCCATCCAGTCAGCTGTGTGGGCATTAGGCAAGCTTGGAACAGAGAGACAAAGTGCGATACTGACCTTTCTCGAACGTTAAAGGTTCGCTAGCCACCTAAAACGAATGTGAGTACCGAAGATGCAATGCGAGGAGTACCACACGCACCATGATGATATTCTCTCGTTTATCTGCCTTTGTCATTTTGTAGTGACCACCAGCCGCAGACTCGCTGAAAGTCGTGCCAGAAGAATACCACTGAACACACCATTAGATGATCGAATCGAAACAGTTTGGAGWGKGCCYTACCAGTGASGCAGCTTCATCGGTCCGAGATGATATGTAACGAGTGGCTACGACCGTTTCTCCRTCCGTAACRCAGAAATTCATCAAGCTCGGCTGTGGWGGCGGATTGAGTGTGGTCTGNAANGGGGNGAGACAAGYAATGYAGCTCACTTCTGTCACACCAGCTTCCTTGGTGAAGGAATTTAGGGCTGATATCGTATCCAGCATTGCTCTCTGCAGTACGCAAGGTTCAAACACTTCGGCAYTGGCATTCGGGAGCTGGGGCGYAATGGATAYGCTCAACAACCAAACACAYAAGCTCGGCGTTTGAGACTCACCATCGTCAGGAATAACGCGAAGGCCAACTCGGAGTCTGRGGTGGAAKGTTGGCACGCGACCGCGACTGAATTACCTCGAAGTTCTTACCTGTATTACCCTGGACATTGTCATACGCGAACTCGGCCAAGCAACTCTGTACTTTGCGCTTAATCCGACCCCACTCGGCTATGCCGCCATTGTGCATGAACTWSACGWACCGACGTCAGATAGACTTTTCAACAACCGARGAGGGGGTAARCGKACCATTAGCTTTCCATACTGGAAGGGATGGCAGTTGTCGAGYGAAAGGGAACCAGCTGTTGTTGCACGAACATGAGCGCTGTCGGGTAACGCATCTAGTTGTCAGCTACGATGCAAGACGATGCTGGCGAAAGAGCGCACAAAACAAGCGGCGATTTGATCTTTTCRGCGAGACGGGTAAGATTGATGTTGTTCCATGCCTACACTTCCCTCAATAACTACTGCGACGGCTTRATGRAAAGTGCGTACCGGTGTCACGGAGGTGAATATGCACGGTCTATCTCCCAACTCGGGGTCATGCACAAAGTCGTACCAACCTTCCCATGGCACAAAGCAYGAGTGAGATCATGACAGACGTGACCAAAAACACTRAACTCACCGACRCCAAACCCGTCGCCGTTGATTGGCCTTCTGCGGTCAAGKCGYAGACGAGAATCGAAGGCTTGGTTGATGATGGAATGACAAGGTCTTGTGAGTAGCTATGTGGCCGGTCATCAAAGACGCCAATCGGGCGTGGATCGCACTGGGAACGCACATGGGATAATTGGACTGGCGAAGTCCCCTTATATATAACGAAGCGACACATRCGGGATACTTGGGAATYYGAGGCGAGGCGARGAAAAGTGGGTGGAGGACAAGCCGAATAACTGACTCGACATGATACTTTTATATAACTAAATCGCTCGCTTTTATACTCCCGGATTACGTGCGATAGTGCAACCTTCGCGTGCGTGCCACACGGCCAAAATNNNGTTAACAACACCGAGTGACCTGTACATAACTACGACGGAGAATGTTAGGTCCGGGAGGATCAATTTGTGATACAACTGCATTRTCAATTATAGGACGGGAACTAGGGCGAAAGCATRCACAARATGGAACTTCCGTCCTGAAACTTACAGAAACTCCTTCGGACGCTTCGTAGGGTCACTCCCTGCGTTATCGTACACAAGACCGGCCACCCGGAATGCAAGCTCTGAGAACAGCATCARCTAGGCGTCCATTACAACGACCTTSGAAAAAGGGTACTTGCCGTCAGCTTGGTGCTTCGTAACAGCTTCTGCGTASACTCTAACGACATCTTCAGTACCGCTAGGRCGRACGAAGGACCGGCCGCTCTCRTATCKATGYACAATCTCATCGATCTTGCTTTGCAGTTCCTGCGGACTAACCAATCGTCGTTCGGCATCCTCGGTCTTGAAGATGTGTCTATCGGGTACRACTACCTTGACCAGCCGATTGGGCAGGTCGGTGTAAAGGGAATCCCATTCAACAGCGCTGTAKGCTTTGTGGGCGAGAACCACYTCGACAAGAAGCATATCCGACAACGCATCCCCAACTGTCTGGTTGATGAGCTGCGTTAGACTGACCAGATGCTCCAAAGCTGTGGACTGAGCAGGGGTTGAGGGCTGGTGCTGTGAAAGTGTAGCAAGAGTATCGGCGGAGAAAAGGACCGTGCCGTGACCATTGGCTTCGAAGTATACGCCCACATCGTAGTGTTCTGCAGCGTGATGGAGATGTTTGACACCTGTAGGGACGCACTTGACTGGCAGACGCTGTTGTAACAATTAGCCGGAGGCTGGACAYGCTRRATAGAAGGCATACCTCAGACAGGTATTTGGTAGAAGCACCATTTGCGTAAGCGGTCTGGACAACACCGACTTTGACCTGGGATTCCAGGCCGGCGGCCTTCACAAGCTCGACGATGAATGCAGCCACAAGAGCTGAGATCTTGTCTCCGTCAAGCATAGAGAACTGACCACCATCGTCCAGATAGAAATACATCAGACGATCTGCATCTCCATCCAAACTGCATCCGCGCTGGCTGGGTTGGATGACACCAGCCAGGGAAGGTGGCAGTTTCTGTGACGTCTTCACATAATCCGCACCACATCCGTTGTTCAGGGCGCCTGGGGTGTCAATRGACGTGTTGGCCAAGATGAATGGAAGCTTGTCGCCCAGATACTCTGCCAGTACCTTCGCCGCGTTCGCGCCCACGCCATTCGCACAGTCAATGAGTAGAGGTTGCGGAACGGGTTTCCCGGTCTAAATMTTTCCCTTAGCACGATTGGGTCTCACGAAAGATATRGGGAGARCAGACCATGAGCTTCTTGAAKGCATCGCTRAGCTTGGTGTAGTAACCTTGCTCAGAATCGTCTCCGTATGCCTCGCTGGTTCCCTTCGTATTGATTGAGCGAACYAAGTAATGAAGRATGGGCGTGGTCGCGATTCCCGCATCACGCCCTTCAGCGCCGATGGCTTTCAAGCCGTCTTCAAGAGCGGAGACCAGCGCGCTTCCAGAAGGACGCGTGTCTCTGGCGTATACRACTCGGGATGGTCGTGACAAGTCAATCTTAGCAACCTGGATGAATGTTTGGAGAGCATCGATGAAAGCATCCGTAGAYGACGCGTTCGAGATCGTGGTTGCATGTCCTTCCCATGACGCCTCGAGCATTTCTCCTCTGGGATCTACTAGTTTAACACCATTGTCCTAGAACGCTGTTGAACAAGCGAGTGGAACRAGGCGACAGTTCTGACCTGTTCCGGATTGTGTGAAGCTGTAACCATAACGCCGATGGTTTTACCGTCGAGTTTCTTGCTTCTCAAGCCTGCGAGAACGCCGACTCGAAACAGTACAGAGTCCAGAACGCTTGCACTACATTGTAGAATGAACAACGGGCTGTAAYGTTCCGATGAAGGGYACTTTACAGCGTTCTAAAACCTGCTGTACCATATTGAAACGTGATGTTYGMAGGYTTWGGRTGGAGGTCGGAGAGYTTCTTGAGTTCGTCGAGTTGRAGGCCAGACATTGGGAACGGAGTCAAGTGGAGAGATGTTGGAGAGATGAAGATGCAAGGTAATGGCCGCCCATTGACGGCATCGTTATCTTATCTACTAAGTCACAGCCACGTGATGCGAGATCCACAGCCCCGCACGCAGCCGGAGGCGACTTGCACTCACCAACGCTCTTGTCATAACGAAATGCCYGCTAAATCTCCAGCTCAAGTTCTTCTTGAGAAAGCGGAGAAGAAAGTCAACTCCTCTTCAGGATGGTTCTCTTCTTCATCGACGAAGTAYGAAGAAGCTGGCGACCTGTATCAACAAGCGGCGAATGCATTCAAGATYGACAAGCTGTTTAAGGAGGCTGGCGATGCTCATGCACGAGAGGCCGAGTGTCGCGAGAAGTGCAAYGAAACCAACGAGGCTGCCAATGCTTGGTGGAACGCTGCCAAAGCKTACAAGCGAGGATATCCAGAYTGTAAACTGTCAATCAATCCAGCTCTTCCCTGTCTTGACCAATTGTCTAGTGGCTATCCAGGCGTTGACACAGACGATCACCCATCTGACGAAATCTGGTCGCTTYAGACAAGCCGCCGAYCGCGAGAAGGAGATTGGCCARATTTTCCTTCAGGAAACCAAYGATCTYGGTAAAGCWTGCGARAGCTTTGAACGTGCTGGTGATTGGTATGCCCAAGAAGATGCGACTGCGTATGCCCTAGCATCTGRCAGTTTGAAGAGATTCACTGATCTTRGATGTTTCAGAACTGCSAATGCTTGCTACAAGGATGCCGCAGACCTTCATGCAGACCTAGATAACTACCCTCGAGCCATCGAACTCTACGAACAAGTGGCGAACCATTCACTGGGATCTGCCCTGACGAAATACAGTGTAAAGGAGTACTGGCTTCGGTCCGGACTGTGTGCTTTGGCCATGGGGGTACGTGTCACGTAACTKTCTTCAATGCTTGCTCATCGAGCGTGCCATAGGATCCTATCACAGCCAAACGAAACATGACGAAGTATGCGACACAGGATACAACGTTCCCTTCGACTCGCGAAGCCAAGTTTGTGAATGTGCTCATCGATGCTGTTGAGGGTGGCGACCAAGAGATGTTCACTGGTGCCGTCTTTGAGTTCGACCAAGTGACCAAGCTTGACAATTGGAAGACTGGGATGCTATTGAAGATCAAGCGGAGTATACAGGAGGAGCCTGGATTGACCTGATCGTTRCATCTTATCTTATCGTACTCCCACGTGCTAAATGAATGTCGTGTCGTTCTCCGGGCTAAAGTTTCCTCGCCGTCAGGAACAAGTCAGGNNNNAATCCTCTGTGCCAACTCTCTCTTCTCGCTCTTCTAAGTTATATATGTTTAGCCTCAAACTCMTTCTCTTACACCTCATCCATATTGCRTATGCCRTATCCGCCAGACTTTCTGCCCTYCGYCGTCGATTCTCGCGYCGCCAACCACTYCCRCTCATTTCYCCGCGCAGCAAAGTTCCCAAGCACATCGCAATTGTCTTCGCYCCAAATACSCCTGGCGARCGTAGCAAAGCMTACCACGACTGCCTCCTCGAATCCGTTTACCGCTGTGTAGATTGGTGTCAGACCGTTGGAATAGAAAGATTGACTGTGTATGATGCCGATGGTAAATYGCTTCCGYYAGTTCRCCGGGAGTTCTCTGTCTCATWGTTTTTGTCAGGCATTTTRGCCCATAGCTCAGCGCTGGTTCGTGAGCGTGTATACAGCAAATTACCTCCAGTAGAAAGCGACTCGGAGATCGAGTATCCCCTTACACCGCCGTCCTCTGACTACTCAGACTCGAGGCCCATTTCTCCCGACATGGATGTCAAAATCGACCTACATACAACCACTCTTCAAGTCCCTCCTCCACAGAAAAGCCAGAAACCGAGACCGTCCGTTAAAAGGCGTCGGTCTACAGGTGTGTTCTGCCGCTCTCCACCCTCACAGCTACTAATTTATTGCAGTCAGTCTCAAGCGTACGATACCCGACGACATTCTGCGATTACACATAATCTCTCCAGCATCTTCAAAGACTGCGATGGCTGACATCGCTCGCTCACTCGCACACAGGCACCTTAAAGTGCAMAGTCTCGTCAAAAGCGATCGGAAGGACACATTTGAACTCTCAATATCTGATCTAAATACTATCTTGGAAGGTTCGCGCTCTGTATATTCTATGGANCNCAGTCTCATCASCCACCGTATAGGCGGACAAGGCTTCCCCTCCCCGGATCTGCTCATAGTTCATAGCTTTGAACCTTCCAAAGCGCCCATACCTCCTCCRCAGCTTCATGGCTTCCCTCCGTGGCAAACTAGGTTGACGGAAATTAGGTGCGAKCGGTTGCTCATAACCAGTACACAGCTGCCTCACACGATTCTAGTTATGCACCGCGTACGTCATTGTTGAGGCTGCCTTTCCTTTCCTATCAGAAAGAGCCCCATGGAATCGACGAACGCACATTTAGACATGCTTTAGACGAATTCTCCGGTGCCGAAATGCGGCTCGGCAAGTAACACTTAGACCTCATGTGGACCTTTCTTTACTCTGGTTAACTTGCTCTGGGACCTTTGTAGCAATTCTCTTGAAATCTACCATTAATACTTCTCGACCTCCATCATCGAAGCTGACTATATGAATGCTGCCTTGATTCTGTCTTCGGGATCACTCAAACCATCATTCTTCTGCCTTGTACCATCGACACGNNNNTCGCTCCAAATATCCATACTGTTTTGGCGATGGGATACCCACTTTTGGGAGCGGCACCGTTGGCTCCGGTTAGGCGGAACCTTTTCGCCGCGCGACGTTTGATCCCAGGACAATTGGCATGCTCACCATCACAAGCACCACTCAGCGGCTGATCGTAGATGTACATATACGAAGACGCCAATGATGACATCGATGATCATCGCCGTCAGCGCGCGGCACTTGTATTTATAAACTCTTGATGTCGACGAACGTCCAACGTTTCAATTCTCTCCCCCCTTCCAAAGGCTGACTATGTCGACGCCGACTTCTTCACAACTTTTTCACAGTCTGCCCAACACCCCAGGAATATCACCCTCTGCTAGCCCGAGGAGAACTCCCAGAAAGCTACCTACGACGCCTTTACCGGAATYTGTGAATTATGTGAGGGCTGGAAAGCGCATAATTGTTTGCTGTGATGGGTGAGTTGGCTTCGATACCATATTTGACGATGCATTTATTGAACCTCGGTAAAGGACTTGGCAGAATGGTCTTGAGGTGCAGACCCCAGCCAAATACACAAACGTCATGGTATATCCTCTTCGTGCAATTCCTTGTTGCATAACTTGAAGGTTCTCTAGCGGCTTGCAAGAGCAATCAGCCATGAAGATCCAAGACAGAATCCACCTACGCCGCAGATCGTCTTCTACCAGTCTGGAGTTGGCACAGAGAAAAACTTGTTCTCTGAATACATTGATGGTGAGCTATAACGTTCCCTATGTCCTTTACACAATGATTGATGACTTGAAAGGTGCCACTGGATGCTCCTTAGGTATACATACCATCTTCGTTGTTGACGCATCATGTCAAGTTCATCAACTCGTCCAGCCGATAAAGTCGAGGAGGCATACGGGTTCATTGCACAGTAAGTTCCGTCGCACTCCCTATATCTAGCTCTTATATACATCTTCCCTAGCAACTATCTTCCCGGAGACGAGGTCAGTGTGCGTTCGAGACACTCTGCAAAATCTATTTAAGCCAATTTTCAGATCTTTCTCTTCGGGTTTTCGCGCGTATGTGACCACCAAAGAGATTATACGATGTTATTCATTCTCCTTAGGGCGCGTACACTGCTCGCATGGTAGCCATGTTCATCGTTTGTGTTCTTCAAACCTGCGTATTTGCCAGATAATCATCCTCAGCCCAGGGTGAAATCGGTGTGCTTGACCGCACCGAAATGGAACACTTTGCTCGTATCTTCATTGACTACCAAACACTTGGAAAAAGCACAGACAAAGATGGTCCGCCTGAATCCATACACTGTCTTCTTCGGAGCGATGTTCACTGGTGATCATTGTATAGAGATCGCAACCCTTCATTCAAGACTCGCGAAATGGAATCAACATGACTCACCCGGACGACTACGGGCAGACTACGATGAGATTACTTTCTCTGTCAAGTATGTTTTCCTTTTGACATCTAAACGTAGCCTTCCCTTACCTCTTGTCACATAGATGCGTCGGTGTTTTCGACACTGTCGGTTCGCTTGGCTTGCCGGAGGAGTTCCCCCTCAGAAGTCGCAGAATCAAGACACTGTTCGGCTTCCCCGACCGCGTATTAGGAGATCACATTGAACGGGCGTATCAAGCCCTAGCTCTCAACGAACCCCGGGCAGACTTTGTGAGGGATCATCATAATGTACTTGCTCTCTTGATAGTTATTGTCGTAGGATTGTGCTAGGTTCGAGCAAAAGCCTGAAGGACGTGCGAAAGGGCAGATACTCCAACAGGTAATACCTTCATTCCGTCCTTGTTCATACCATGTCGTTGATGGCTCGTGTCCTCCAGTGCTGGTTCACAGGTAAATATTGATACAGACGTTGCACTCCTCAATGCTCACATTGCTCCGATGAATACAGGTTGTCACTCAGACGTAAGACCTCGTGCTCGTGCTCGAAGTTAGCCCCATTCTTATGATTTGACCCCCGACCCAGATTGGAGGTGGTTATGACGAACATGACCTAGCCGATATAACGCTCATATGGATGGCGGTAAGTGGATACATCTGTGACTACATCTCAAGCTCACTGTGCTTGAAGGCGCAAGTGGGGGACATGTTGGCACTGGACTCGAAGTATCTAGCCGCCCGCATCGATCCCGTGGCTCCTTGGGGAATGCAGAGCCCCCATGAGTGCGTCGCTGGTCTTATTCGCTCGTGCCGTGTCATCTGACTTACTCTTCAACAGTCCTATGACTGGGGTTTTCATGCTCGCACACACTATACAGCGCCAACTGCCAGAGGGCATCAATGACGTCACTCGAGAAGTGATTCATTCATCTGTCCTCGAACAATCTTCTCTATACCCTAGCGTGAGATCACTCATTGAGAAGGTTCCGGAACTCATTTCACCTCTCTTTCCTCTTGAGGAAGAAATGAAGGTGAATTGGCCATATAAACCTCCTGCAACGCTTCCCGCCGCCACCACCGCAGCCGCCACCACCACGACCACCACTACGACCACCACGATTCAAACGAACGTGACGGTTGCTGTTGCTAGCTCTGGAGGCTCGAGTGTCATTGCTACAGGAGTAAAGACGGTTTCTACTGGAAGTAGTCTCTTGCAGGGGTTTCTTGATAAAGTCCACCATACGTAGCTCTCCATAAACAGCCACCCTTAGGAGGTAGTGATCACGTGGACGAATGGCATTCTAAATTGGAGTCTCGAGTGATTTAGCCCAAACCTGTTTTGAAACGGACACTCCATGTCGTCGTCGACAACCTGCTAGCTAGCGACACCATGGCCGTCAAAGACTTGGCCGAGCACTACGAGTCTTTGTCGGCAGCTCAGAACTCCCCCTCCTCCTCAACCAACCCTGGGACGCGTCGACCATACTCACACCGAAACTCTGATGACATCTCACACCTTCTCCCTAACTCTCCTGCACGTTTCCTGACTCATACATCAAAGCGCACCTCCGTAGCTGACGATAACAAACAGTCCTACGACGTAGTCCCGCCTGAGACTTCCGTTGATATCACCGGAGCTCCAGCCGAATTGGATTCTTCGACCGGTGTGCCACCTTCTGCTTCCAATTTAACCCCAAGCTTTCTGGGGACTGAAGGAACAACGATACTACCATCTTTACTGGGGTCTCACACCCGTTCCGTCGAGTATGTTGAATCTAGTCCAGACAAATCAGACACCGCAACCCTCGTTGAGCGACCTCGATTCCCTCCTCATGTTCCTATTCCTGCGACAACACTATTTGCCCGTAGTGCAAGCCCTTTAAGCCTCCCGAAGCTTGATGACTATCTTTCGCGTCTCCACGTTCCTTCTTTTGTACTCCGAGGCCGGCAAGCAGGGGACAGCCAGATCTTCCCTCCCATGGAGAAACTGGCTGGTCAGACTATAGATGACTTGGAAGCAAATTCAAAGATACCCCCCCGCTTGGAGAAATAGGAAAACCCTACTAGGATCTGCCGTTAATGCAATACTGGGTTTCACCGTGAGCTGTGCCTTTTCGAAATCATCTTTGCGTTGCTCACCTTAGGACAGGGTTCTAGCGCCGTCGCAGCTTTTTACAGCCTTCAAGGGCTCACCAATACGGTTCAAATATTTGCACTCATCCTGAGCACCATAGGTTCACCTATTCTTCCTATCAATATATCCCACTTGCCATACTTATAAGTTATGTTAGTGCCAGTCACGAATGTCGATCTTGTTGATTCGTGGCGACAATTGTTTTTGGGTACAATGTAAGTCAGCAGAGTTAGGCCTGTATTGCTTGCATCTAAGGAAATGATATAGTCCTAACCTCGTCGCTTTAAACTTTGCATCGGGAACTTTGGGAGCTCTTATCTATCTGGTCATCCTGATGGTCATCACTGCCGGTTTACTCTACCATTTCTACCGCTCAACGCCTCTGTGCGATCGCTACAACACGGTTGAAGGCCTACAGCTATCTCAACCCAAGGATGGCAGATGGGGCATCGTGATTACGACCTTCCTCTTGACACTCATCTACCTACCTCTTAGCACTATGGCTGTCAACGTTCTCGTCTGGTCAGAGGATCTTTGGGCAGTTCCGAATTATTATAGGAACGCGACCTCGTTTCCACCCGTTGTAGCGCCATTGGGTCCCCCGGAAGAATATAGAGAACCCCTAGACTTCTGCTGGACTACGACTATGAAGAAGAATGAAGTTAACTTTGCCCCCCTCATTATCATTATATCGTTTCTCGCTTTTGCTGGAGTAAGCTGTCCTCCTTTTTCTTGGAACCGTTTCTCAACCTCAGTCTCTTAGCTAACCGTCTGGTTCCCCATCGCACTACGCAAGGTTATCCAACGGTCTGTGCCCCGTGTCGATCCATACACCGAGCTCGGCCGTCGCAGGAACTCCGGAGATATGGATCGAGAGTACCATCGTTTACTTAGCCGCGATCGCAACGCGTTTGCATTCCTATACGGCGGTTGGTCAACCATTATAAATTAGCGCAAGTCCATTGATTGACCACATCTCGTAGGCTTCCGTCGAGGTTGGGGCACATACGAATCGACTTATCTTCTCGCTAAACTCAGCACTCTGTTTATTGTGGCCGTTATCAACTCTGATAACTGTCTCTTCCGTGGTGTATCTCGGACATGGCTGCCCATTGCTCGTCAGGTTATTTTACTGGTGTCGACAATCGTCTTTTTCGTGATGCACTGCATCCTTGTCCCTTTCCTCGACCCAGTCAACAATGCTAGTGAGTGGGTATCGAGAGTCAACTACCTTATCACCGCGGGGATCGCCCTTGCAAATGTATTCGAGTTCCCTGGAAAGGATATCATCACCTCATACATCCTTTATATGTAAGCCCTCGGTGTATGTCTTCAGGTTTTGAGCTGACATCGCCGTACAGAGTTTATGTGATAACTTATGGGTTCACTATCTGTTCGTCCCCACCCAGCTGTTCCTTTGGACTCTTGCTCACTATTTTGGTCTTCCAGATTTTTTGATTATCAACATGAGTGTTGTTCACCGATGGATCAAACGTACGTTAGCCCCGCCGCGTCTATATCTTAGTTGACACCCTCGCAAGGTCTTTCTCGCCGCGTTGATTTCAGTACGTCACACCTGTCCCGGTTGACTCATCGCCTGACAATGGATTGTAGGCATCGATGTATTCTCTCCTTGGTATGTCAAACTCTCTGAGAAATGTTTGAGTGCTGGCGCTGAGCATTGAATAGGCTGGATCTCTCGCCTTCATCGCTTCACGTCAAGCGCCGTATATGGCAGGAAACGTTAACAACTTTAATTCTAACGGCTTCGGATTGCAAAATTCCTGAAGGCCAGGCGATGATGTTCGCACAAGCTCGCGATCTAGAATATCCACCGTATTTGTTGGACTTTGCCGGTACGCCAGCTGAGCGCCATGTAGAGAATATGAAGGTAAATCCTACCTGTCCTTGCGGGGATCGAGCTCATATCCATCGCTAGATCCTCCGTGAAATCGGTTCCCTGGCATATACAAAAGGTGTCAGTCTTACGTCTGGTCCAGATCATCCTATCTATGCACAGATAGCCGCAGAAATTCAAGCCAACTACATTGGACCAGACTGTTACTGGAAGCCGGACACGATGCGACCACACTGTCGTAGCTTCTTCGGCAATGCGTGGTGGGTGCCCTTTCCTCCATCGTTGGTAGGCCTTCCAAACACGTCGCAAAAATGCGCTTGGCTCACACTTTCCTAACAACAAAGGTGTTGAAGTACGACGACGGTCCTTTGACCGTACTGCAGGCACCCAAGGACCTTGAGAGATACATCTCCCAAAATCTGGACCCTGATATTAGGCAACGACGCGACGTTAGACTGGCTCTTCGTGCTTTGGATGGCCAGGTGGTTAACTGGCCGTATTGTCACACCACTGTAAGGTATCTCCTTTCTCTGACCGCGCCCTAGCTAATATATGACCAAGGACGTCGGTGCCAATACGGTATGGAGCTGTCGCCGTCAACGCTATAAAGCCAATGTCACCCTCCATTTTCACACTTGCACCTTGGTAATCAAACGCAAAGGTCAATTAGACTGGCATGGTGTCCCCCTGGGCAGCGGCTTCGATGTGGAGCTGGTTTACAGTACAGAAGTTCGGCAACCTGGCACGCTCATCGGGCTCACCGAAGACTTCGACCTCACACCGCCTCTCGCACGGTTCCTTACGCTAAATCGAGATATCATCGACTCGCGCCTTGATTATATTGAGCGCGAACTCGGTGATTACAAGACGCACCATGAAGCGGAGTGCCGATATAAACGAGATACGTTAACGTATGGATTCCTGACGAATGTTTACGACCAACCACAAGCTCCTTCGAGCCTGGTACGATGGATTAGAGATCACGAAAAGGATGTAAGAATTGGTCAACTTCTCGTTCAAGAGGAACAGGCCATTTCAATGGCTTACGAACGAGTGAATGCGGTCTCTGAGAGCGAGGCAGCCTCCTGGTGGTACATATTTTGGGTTCGTACTTACTTTCTTTTTTGTACAAGGAGCTAAACCTTGGACAGGACGATTTCTGGAGACAGAATCACGATGCGATCCCTGCCTTGAACCTCCATGCCTCAGATTTTAACCCACACTATCCCACATCCATAGCCTATACCCCACTTCCTAGAGCAAACCTGGAGGCCTTTCTCATACAACGGGGTTTGATGTCCGGTACATCAAAACCCAACGGCTACCTTCACCACGGATTTCTGAATAAAATCTATATTCGCCTTAATGAAGCTGTCTTCCATGATTCCCCTCAAGTTTGTGGATTCTATTAGCTTCTCAACGTGGGCTGATCAATTGTTTACACATAGGCGGTTCTCTTCCATTTAGGAATCGATGGATCGGAGATGAACATGTCTGTCGTCGACGAAAATCTTGAACAGCCTTCTACCACGTTCGGTACCGGAGGTGGTACAGATCACGACGATATTTCTGTGAGGCCGCGACCGACATATCGGTGGGAGGGTCTTCTCATGGATGAGGTCCAAGAGAGAAAGCCTCGCAGGAAGGGCTTGTTCGTCAAGCTGAAGGCATGGCTAGGGCTGAACCCGATATGGCGTTCTGGATCGCCATCGAAGGGGATTTCTCTGGATGTTCGACTTCATAATGGACGATACGTTCTCCTATCCGAGAACGTCGACGATTAATTTATCTCCTGTATCTTACGTAATCTATACCGCCAATGCCATACCCAACACCGTCCACAAGTGCGAGGAAGCTCGATAGTGACTCTGACGAGGCTAGCTCTTCTGATTCAGGAGCGCCTGATGTCGAAGGACGCGGTGTTGACCAGACCGAGGGGCTCAAGCGCAAAAGACCCGTCAAGAGGGCACACAAACATGCGTACGATTTTCCTCCAATGTCCTCTATGATCCCAGTTGCTGAGTTTTCCTTTTCCTTAGCCCCACAGAAGTGACTTCCAAAAAGCCTGTGACACGCAGGCGCACTGTGGTAGAAGTGCCAAAGCTAGTGAGTAGTGCTGCTGTGTGACAGTGGTATTGTTTAATCTCATACAACACCAAGCAAGCTCGCGATCCTCGATTTCTGCCTCTGGCCGGAGAGTTATCCAAGGAAGACTTTCATAAGAATTACAGTTTCCTCGCGGACAACCATATCACTGAGCTGCAGACGCTTCGGGCCAATCTGAAACAAGCTCGCAAACGTCTGTCCTCTGCACCACGAGATCTCCGGGAGGAATATGAACAAGAAGTTGGGAGGTTAGAGCTCGCCGTAAAACGCGCAGAGAGCGCGGTCAATCGTGACAAACGGGAGAAGGTGGAAGAGACTGCGTTGTCACAAGTAGCTGAAGCCGAGCGAGAGAAACGAAAGCAAGGCAAGCGAGGATGGTGGATGAAAGATTGTACGTTCCTCTTGCAATTCATGTCCTGTTGTAGGCTCTCATTCCTTTTTCTTTTCTTAGCTGCGAAGAAGGAGCTCTTGGTCAAGGCGCGCTATGACGCGCTTTCATCAGAAGGAGGCAGGCAGGCGGTCAAGAAAGCAATTGAGAAGAAACAACGTAAACTGGGCCAGAAAGAGAAAAAATCAAGACCATTCGTTGAGCATGGTAGGCCTCACAAAAAACCGAGATTGTAGCCGTTCTTTTCGTAGTAGATTCATGTTAGTGCATTTGTTAGTGCAAGTACTTGGCGGCTGGTGGCAATTTCGATCTCTCTTCTTCCCACCACACCCTCCTGAGTCTCATGCCGATTCTCATGAAATCAGCCTGGCCTGTGTTGCAGCACAACCGTCAGTGATCGGTTATGCCTCTAGGAACACCAAATGCCTACTCGGAGGAGCGTATATCCCTCAGTCCTCCTCGCCGACCACACCCAGAGCCGATACAACTACAGCCTCGGGACGAGGACTCGGATGACGATGTCTACAGAGGAGAACGTCCGATATCCCTTCATGATTTGCAGAGTCTGGAATCATTGAGCAGCTCCAGCTCCAGCTCTTCAAGCTCGTTTTCGCTGCTCGGAGGAGGCAGACTGGGTGCTATTGCGGCTGTTGTGGAGCGAGCTATCACTCGATGGGCGAGACGGCGTAGTTCGTCGTCCTCAATAAGCACCTCTAGTTCATCGTCATCCGAGTCGGTCGTAACGTTGACTCGGTCCCAAGTCTCTCGAAAACGGCGGCGTCGTGGACGCTCCAGTATGAGCAATCTTCGAAGCGTCCGAAGTATTGCCTCCGACTTGGTTATTGAAAAGACCATAACGGATATCAAGGCCAGGGAGGAGTTGAGACAAATCGCTAGGGAATTTACACTCTATCTTCCTCCACCGCTGAGGCGACACAGGTCAAGAGCAAATTCGCAACCGCCATCGATCACCCGGACTACCTCTCTCCCAACTATAACTACCCATCTGGACTCCGCTCTGAAAAAGACTTTGAAAGCCAAGCGACGACAAGAACGACCACGCCTATTTACTGGCCCGCCCTCAGCTACTGCTGGGAATAATAAGTCTACTTCGTTTATTTCTGCGCAGAAAGGCAAAGGTCGTATCGGTTCAAGYGCTCCGATCCCATCAAAGCCTCCGTTGACCAAAGCTTGGTGGCTGGATGTCGCAAACCCCAGTTGGGATGACATACGCACAATTGGAAAGGTTAGTCCTTTTCCTTGTCCCCAGAGTGCTTGTCCTGATCACTCTATTATTAGTTGCTCCATCTTCACCCACTAACCCTTGAAGATGTTTTCTCTCAAGAACCTCGTGAGAAGATGGAATCTTTTCAACGGCTTGGTTACTACTTCGTGGTGTTTCGTGCYATCGAAAGCCAAGCTACGCAGGAGAAAATTCGACGCGCAGATCTATACCATGGTCAGAGCAATGGATTTATTGGGGAGGCCATCGTATATATGGCGGTCTTTGAAGAGGGCATATGCACCGTGAGTGATGCTTAGCTTGATTTCACCGACTCTCTCACTCACGTCGTCGCTAATAGTTTCACTTCACCGACATATCTGAGCATACTAATCGCGTCCTTAATCGAATTCTTCTACTAGAAGAGACTTCCACGATGTCCTCCGGTACGTTGCTTACTTGTTGCAATATCTGCTTTCGTTCTAATTGCTTCCACCAGATTGGATTGCCCATGGTATTCTTGACTCGATTGTTGATTCGTTTTTCCCAGTCTTGGAAAAAGTGGAGGACGAAGTGGGTGAGATCGAGAGGCTGGTGTTTGCTCCACAAGAGTTCATACCTGTNNCCGAAGAGCCCGAAGCTCCCAGCTYAAAGTCTGCCTCCACGCTCGCGTCGGATGAGGAGAAGCGTGACGATGCCGGATTCAAGGAAGAACCAGTCGTAACACCGAAGCTCCGTCCTGGATTGTCACGATCTCGCATTCGTTTTTCCTTCGACTTCGATCTCAAGCTTACATACCGACGCGTCAAACGCTTCATTCGGTCCAAAATCTTCAGAAACCATCACGATGAGCTAGGCGTCCTTGTATATCAGAAACCCACTCCTTTGCAACGCATGGCCAAGACAAGACGAGTGGTGACCACGTTGACAAGGCTGTTGGGCTCGAAATCCGATGTTATCTCTCAACTTAGAAAGCGCTTGCTCAGTCATGTCGGTATTCGCGCGGACAAAGCAGAGGAGGAGGTTACCATATACATTGGTGACGTCCATGGTTAGTCGTTGCTCAAGCCCTGTCTCATATAACTACTAACTACTTGGACTAGATCACATTCTTTCCCTTCAACATTCACTTGCCCATTATGAACGCATGTTGAGCCAGTCCCATCCGGCCTACCTCGTTCAATTGCGGAGCGACCTTGCGAAGGCTCGTTYCGGAAACGATAAAGCTCTTCTGTATCTCACTGTTGTCAGTGTGGGTGTCCTCTGCCTACAGGTCATCTTCGGTGAGGTTTTTCACAACTGAATCCAGGCAGTTTTCTGATTTTCATGAATCAGGCGTGTTCTCCATGAACGTTCACGTCCCTGGAAACCGCCGTGCAAAAGGAGAACCGTTCACAGTCTTCTTCGAAATGATTGGTTTTTCCATYATCATCATCCTCACTTATGCCTTTAACGTGTTCAGATGGTTCAAGAAAGCTAAGAAGCGACGAACCGCTGCGCTTTGACGTTCTCTTTCGGATAGTCTCA